>JASDQU011509438.1:1978-12064 GCA_032191745.1 Picea mariana
GAACTATTCCGCCATTGTTGAACCAGTTGGAAAGCCTGTGTTTGGCTCTGTAAATCCGGATACACCTCTATTCTGTGAGTCGAGAAGCATGTGTTTGTTTCTGAAGAGCTGGTCTCACCCTCCGTTCTGAGTCGTGGAGACTGTGTCGACCCCTGAGGGAATTACTCATCATGCATTCCTGTGAACCATCACTGTGAGGCCTCGAGCCATTGTTGAGCATGTTTGAGAGGCCGTGTTTGTATTTCCAGTTAGCTATGGTGACCACGCAGAGCTGGACTGCACGTGGCTGGATGGCCAGTGCGAGTCGTGATTGAGCCTGTGTGTGATATCTCTCTAGGTGAGGGAGGTGGATGTTGTTGGAAGAGGTTTCTTCCAGAGAGTGTCCAGCACTAGCTTCATGCTATGAGACTTCCTGATCCAGCCTGTTGCCGAGACCCAGAGAGGGAGATTAGCACCGATGGACTGTGCTTGTGAAGGTGTATACTCCCGGGTGGAACAGGCATGTGGGGAATGAGAGTCTGGTAGTTGTGGGCGTAAGATGGCATCCTGGGAAGAATCCTTCCAGATTTTATGTGTTGTTTTCCCTATAACCTCAGCCTAGCCTAGAATTCCTTGCCTTGGGATGGAGCTTAGTCCCAGCTTGGGGGTGACCCATTGTTGAGCTGATGAGCAGTGCGATATAAGGCTGGGAGGTTCGTGGAAGGCCTGCACTTGGTTGGTGGAATCTACCACTATTAAAAGATAAGTATCTGATTATGTCTTATTCATGTTTTGCAGGACTGTGCTGCTTGTGTTATCATGATTTCCACTGTGTATATGAATTAATATGAAACGCTATGGATTGATAATTATAGCAGTAAATAATATGTTTTACTCTAAGATTAAATGTGTTTATTTGTTGAATGCATGTGGATCATATAATACCTATATGAGTTATGTATAGAATGGTGTCCTAATCTTCTCTTAATAGCAATTAAGCCATGGTAGATGAAAAGGTGCGCTATAGGGTGGAAGAAAGGTCGCGGGACACGCCATTGATTCTGCATGGAGGATATGGGAGGTGGCATGAAGACTGTGCCACCCTCCCTTGTCGTGTCTCCCTGTTGCATTTCCTCAGGCTCGCTTGAAGCCGCTTCCCGATGTTGCTATGTGTCTGCGTCTCTACCAGCACCCTCACTATTATCCATGGTGTCTCCTCCTCAATGAAGCAGGTGGAGAATTCCTCCTGTTCCAGTTCATTCCCACAGGCTTGCGGTTTCTTCGTGGAAGTCATGGAAAATTCCTCTCAAAAGTCACTTGGTGGTGCCCAATTATCCGACACCGTGAAGAGGAGATGCTCTGGAGGGACCTGAATGGGCTCCTCCAAGATAATTTATTCAACGTACACCATTGGTGGCTCAGAGATGGCTTCTACAACCGATGATCTGGGAGGCATTCTGAGCTCAATCCGTATGCGCATGATTTGGGTCCAAGAAATGGAGAGTGCATGTTCCATCCTTTGCCTCCACCTCCATCGGGTAGCAGATGCGTACCAGGTTGAGCCACGTCATGGTTTCCCTCGTTCACAAGGCATCGAGGTGAAGAATTCGGTAAAGGAAATGCAGAGGGTGTAATGGTCACTACTATGAATCTTCCGTTTGCAGAGCTGGTGCAGGAGGAGCCAGAAATAAAAGAAGGCAAGGCGCGGGCTCATCAAGAGCAACAGGGATGACGGGACATTCTGCGCCATTAAATTCCCCTTGTGAATGAGCTGCATAACTAGACTACTCGCGCGAGGGGAAAGTCCTCGATCAGGTGGACGGTAGTTGGAGCCAGCTCCCATCCTTAATGATGAGGGGATAGGAGTCGGTCAGCCTCATTTATGGCCTCGCCGAGCTCTACTCCATGTGTCTCCATTGTTCAACGCGGCACCCCATTTGGGGGGTAGATGTTAATAACTATTAACAATGCCACATATGTAAATTAAAGTCTTGAAAACCCTTTTAAAATAAATTGATAAATAAAAATTGTAATATATTAGTCATATCCATTACACCTTATTATTCTAGTAAACTTGCTCTTCTGTCAAAGCTATTTAATATTACCTAATTAATTTTAACCTAATCAATAATAATATTATATATTTGTCCGCAAGGGTGTAGACGGATTGGCAAGTACCGTGTAAATGGAAGGAAATTTGTAAATGAGGTTTCATGTTTGATTCTCACCCCGATTTACTTGTGCGCCATTCTTGCGCGCTGGGTGGTTGCACCTGGGATTATAGAGGTAGATTCCCCCAATACAAAAAATAATAATATTATATATTTATATGATTAGATAAATAAAGTTGTTATACTAAATTTTAAATTCATTTAAAATTAAAAATTTACACAAACAAATTTTGAAAATAATGTATAATTTCCATTATTTACACAAACAGATTTTGAAAATAATGTATAGTTTTCATTATTTACACAAATAGATTTTGAAAATAATGTATAATTTTCATACCCTTATATGTAGCATTTACATTCCATTAAATAATGATAAGTTTCTTGAGTATTGATAACCTTTAGGAATGAGCACAACTTCATAATTTCTAATATGCTTGAATTTTTTGGAAGTTAATAAGTTTACCTCTCTATCATTTTATTATAAAAAAATAAGCTTGAACTTTTTGGAAGTTAATAAGTTTGTCTCTCTATCATTTTATTGTAAAAAATGTAAAATATCCACTTTATCTATATTAATTACTCTTTTGCAAATAAGCTTGTAATGTACTTTTATATTAATTAAAGTTAAATCATAATTAATACCATCATAGATCCATCTTAAGCATCAAATTTCTTGAAGTGCAAATCTTTAACGTGTCCTCAAGTTTTGCACTCTAAAAAAGGTTTGTACCTGTAGATATTTAATCCATCTCAACCCTTGATAAATCAGGGATTAAAATGGATCTATGTTGGTTTAATACATTAATATTAAAGTATTAAAAAATATTAATATTAAAAAATATATTAAAAAATATTAAAAAAAAATTATATATTACAACATCCATATATTATATGACTTCCATATATTAATTAGATTTTATTATTATTATTATTATTATTATTTAAGCCAACTTTATTATTATAATTATAATAGAACATAACACTTAACACTTTAAGCCTAGACATATACAGCTTCGGAGCAATGATTGAAAAACACTTTAAAATGTAGAATTTATTCATATAAAAAAAGTTGATTTCCCACTATTAAAAAAAACTTTAACATATTTAAGTCTATGTTAATAAAAATTGATTCCTAATTAATTTATTAGAAAAACACTAAAATACTCCGGAAATTGATAAAATTATTTTTAATAATTTTATTGTATTAATTTCATTTAATTCTTAGTTAAGTTTAGGGGGTAACTTTTTAAATTAATGTTAAAATTAATTTTTAATAATTTTACTATATTAATTTCATTCATGTTTATTAAATATATGTGGGAAAAAAATTTCAAATTGAATTTAAATTACTTAAAAAAATTAATTGAGAAAAAAATTTCAAATTGAAATTAAATTACTTACAAAAATAATTGGCAAAAAATTACTTTAAAATTAGATAGTTTCATAATATTTTCTAATTCCATAAAAGTAAAAAAAATCCTTTATAATTTTATTAAAATGCATTTTCATAATATAATTAGTTATCTATAATATAATAAGTGAAGATAATAATAAAATCTTTACTCTTATAACAAATAAAAATAAAATGGAAAGTTTAAATTTCAACCATAACAAATGAAGTTTTCTACTATATTATTTGTTCTACTACAAATGGAGTTTTATAAACCATGCTTGCCCACTTAATTTTCTTTGGCTCAAAATGTAAAGCTCAATGCCTTTTGTAGTTGGGGCAAATCTTAAGATTAACTCATTGATATGGTTAAAACAAATCTAAAAAAAACTATAAAAAATAAAGATAAGGAGATCACATCAATGAATGCCACTATATCTCTTACATAATGCCAACACATTGGTAGGGATTTAACATAGTCATGGACATAAAATATGAAGGTTTAACCTAGGCTTGGGCAATGTCAAGGGTAGATGTCTAATATCGTCAATCACATATACAACATATATTTTTAATGGGAAAATGATTTAATGCCAAAGTGATTGGGAGAAGGAAATTTAAGATGAAGCAAGAACGAGTTTATGCTATTTTCATTATGAAGTTGTGATTGAAGTAGTTAAAGAAAATTTTCTTGAAAGATCTTATATTAACTACATAAATGAACTTTTAATCATAAATATTGTGGAAAAGTATTGTGGACAATATAAATTAACTCTCAACTTTTTTTAAGTTTCATTTTTAAAATAAGAACAAACTCTCAGAAGCTTCATAGTGAAATGAGGAAACGATTCCTAAAACATTATGGGGCTAAAAAAATTATCATGTTTGTGACACTAAGAGGGTTGAAGATGAAAAACACTTTCTCTTAAAAATTTCTATATAACATCCTATAAACCAAATTTAATATATTAATCATCATCCTCATAATAAATAATAAATAATTATAATTAATATTATTAATTATTATTAAAAATAATTATATATATGCATATCTTCATCTTTGTGAATATAATTTAGGTAAATAGAGTAACACTTTATGAGACAACCACTCAAAATTAAATTAAATTCAAATTTTTATAATTATTTATATTATTTAAATAAGTAATATGTATTTGTTATTATAATATAAATTAATAATTATTTAATATCATAATAATATCTTAATTATAATTATTTTTTTTTATTTTTTTTGTTAATTTGGCCGAACTTGTTGGCATCGGGATTAACCTTTGGCTTGAGAAAGCGTGCCCGGCCTGAGCCACACCAACCCTTAACATGGTTGGATTTTTTGTCCCCGCAGGTTTCGAACGGGTAACTTTAACATCACGGAGTGGCTTAACAACACACTTCGTCACCGACTGTCCTACACCTCGGGGACTTAATTATAATTATTATAATTATAAAATAGTTAGAATTATCTAAATTAATCAAATAATAAATATTCCTTATATTAATAATCAAACACTTACATGTATTTTTGTTTTGCTTTAATTTCTTTTTCAAATTTTACTTTTTTAAACAAACATTGTATTTATTTATTTGTTCATATTTTCACAAACTTAATTTAAAAATTATGGCAAAAATGTGAATAGGATTTTCACAAAAACACATATAGTGGATTAAATATGTAAAAGACAAAAAAAAAAAAAAAAATTTCCACGTTAATTTATGTCTTTCTAAAAATCCTCACTATCTTAATCACAATTACAACTGCATAAATTCTTTCTTATTTCTTTATAATGAAAATATCATAAACTCTTTCTTGCTTTATTTTACATTTCCTTCTCTTAATCACTTAAACATTCCCATTTATTAATTAAAAAAATATGCTAATTTTATTTGTAAATAATATTTTTTCCAAAAAATATTTCTTTTACTCCATCTTAACAACCAGATATTGTTTAATTTAATTTTATAATAAACGTTACTATCTCCACCCAAAATGCACAAATTACAGGTAAGTAATATCTCCACCCCAAAATGCACAAATTACAGGCAAGTAAATTTGCTTTAATTTGAGATAGTAAGATATGTTCTCCATAAAGTTACCATTAACCATATTAGAATGACATAAAAATTAAATAATACATATCAAATTATAATGTTTCACATACATATTCTTGTTTAATAAATTATTTTATTATATCACTAAAATTGTAATGGTAAAGATTGAAAAACTTGAGGTTTAAAATTTGGTTAAAATTAAAATTTGACTTAAAAATATAGACATGTAATAGAATAAATTTTTTCTAAATTATATAATATTTAAGAAAATAAAAATATATATTTAATAATTAAGACATATGAAAAATATATTGAATAAAGAAAAAACAAATTTTGAAATTTCAAATTAAACTAACTGATAACAGAACTACTTAAAATGAAAAAAATATATATTAAATAAAGAAAAACAAATTTTCAATTGAACTACTTAAAATGAAAAAAATATATATTAAATAAAGAAAAACAAATTTTTAATTGAACTATTTAAAATGAAAAAAATATATATTAAATAAAGAAAAACAAATTTTTAATTTCAAATTAAAATTTAACGAAGAATAGTGCGAACTCATTTAAATGAAACAGGATAAATACTTTCTAATTTTCAATATATAATATTTAAGAAAAGAAAAATAAATATGTACTTTGGTTGACGGGATACCAGCATTCAAAGATGGGACTGGACGAACAATTTTGAATTAGCTCAACTGCAGTGACAAAGAGAACACTGCGAGTTGGAACAAATTGATGTGCACGACACTAATGGCCAATGGCGTGCATGACACTGATAGTTATGTTGACGGGACAATTGAACAAATATAATATCCAAGTCCTATTTTATGGTAAAAGACACAAGCGATAACTTATTGCATGACAAAAGACCGAAAAGGCTAACGTCTAACATGATAGGAATCGAGCTAGTGATCACACGAAAATGTCGTTGGTATTTGAGAAGAAAACAATTAATATCCAAAACAGTTCTGGTAAGGAAGTCAATAAGGAAGATGATGTGGCAAGAAGAGATAGGTTCAAAATTGAATGGGTGGTTTCAAAGGACAACACAGGTGAATAGTAATGGTTGTTTTTGAAGATCTGTCAACTTGTTAACAGGTTTTCTGCAAAAGCTCTCCCTAAGATATACCTTCTCCATAAAAAGTAAAATTAAAACAAAACTAAAATACAACATTTAAAAAATTAATACAACCACACAAATATATATATATATATTTGAAACTGTCATGGTTTTCCATGGTGCAAAGGTCCTATGATAAGTTGGATCTCGAGTGATATTGATATTATATGTCTAGTTGAAAATTGGGAGCATAGGGAGTCTAAGGTCCCTAACATAGAAGGATTTGTCTTGTGGTCATCATGGAACAACAAATCCCACCGTAGAGGGATAGGAGACATAGCTTGTTATATTAGAAAAAGCATTTCTCCTCACTTTCAACTTCATAAGATTGACCCTCTCAATTTGTACATTTGGATAGAAATTTCAGACACCAATGCTAAGAAGATGTCTGTAGAAATTTACTAATATGCACCTATTAATTCTACTTTTTATAAGAAAAACAATCTAGCTAACAATTGTCCCTATAATAATTTAGAACAAGATATTTATAATTTGAAAAATGAAGGTAATATCCTCCAGCTAGGAGACTTTAATGCTAGGAATGCAACTGAACAAGCTACTCTTTTAAGTACTGATTCCAACCATAATCCTTTACGGTTAGATGAGGACCTTGTTTTATCTAATAGCTACAAAAGAAGCATTGAAAACCTAATTGAGATTTTGTTTGGTACTGAGTTGGTCAAGCTCTGCAGCTCTCAAGACCTAATAATTTTCAATGGAGTAATGAAGTGGTCAAACTCCAACCAGATAACTTGTATTCATATGCTAGGTAGTAGTGTTTGTATATTATGTGATATCCGATATCCCCGTTTCCAACCAAATAACAACTTTTGACCTTTTAAATGACCATGAGTCTGACTCTCATCATAAACCTTTAACCCTAACTCTAAACTTTTCCATGCATAGGAGCGCCATTGAAGAGAATTTTGATAATCAAAGCAATTTTTGCTTTGACAAAAGTATAGTTGACATTTTCTTAAAGAATTTAAATAGTAAATTAAACTTCCTAACTTATAAGGACAAACATTGAAGAAATCTATCATAATTTTACAACTACCCTTTCCAGTTCTATTAACAAGTTCTCTTTCGAGGTGTCCTATAAAAAGAATAATAGAACGAACAACCCTTGGTATGATAAAGAATGTAAAATTGCTAGGAAATCCATTAGGGATGCTTCTAATGAGTCCTTAAAACTCGATAAGATAAATACGTACATAGCCCTAATTAAAAGGAAAAAAATGTACTATATCAAGAAAAGCCAAGTTCTAAACCACAATACTAAAGAAAATAATAGGATTCCCTTAAGGAATTGGAATTCCTACCTTAAAAGTATTTACGATTTCCCTAATTCAATGGACACCATTCCTATTGTCCCTACAAAGAAAGAAGTTTTTTCTTTAGATGACATAGATTTCAGGGTTAAGCAGCTTGCAAATGGGAAAGCTAAAGACACTGAAGGCTACCAAGATGAAATTTTTAAAATTGGAGGGCCTATCCTTATCCCTCACATACACAAGCTCTTCAATTTAGTAATTAAGCAAGGCTTCCCTAAACCCTGGACACAAAGCCTCATTGTTCCTATTTTTAAAAATGGGGATAAAAACATTCCCTCTAATTATAGGACCATTGTGATTAGCCCGATTTTAGCCAAGCTTTATGGACTTATTTTTGAAAAGAAGATTATCCATTTGCTAGAAAGTCATTGTAAAAGGGATAAAGGCTAGGTCGGGTGTAAGAGATATCATTCAACTGTGGACCATATTGTTACCTTTAGGATCATTGCAGAGGAGTTCTGCAATACTAAAACCAATCTTTTTTGTTGTTTGGTTGACTTTAGAAAAAAAATTGACATGGTTCCTAGGAAAAACCTTTGGAATAGGTTGCTGCAATAAGGACGTATGAGAAAGTTATTGCTAAGTCTAAAAACATTGAGGGCTGGTCAAAAGAGATTAATTGCAATATCGGATTCAAACAAGGTTGTCCCTACCCTTTTTGGCATATAAATTGACAAGTTAGAAGATTGCTTGGAAAAAGCAGGTTGTGTCGGCCCTACTTTCGCTTGTATATTCATCAATCTTCTTCTTTATGTTGAGGATATCATTCTTATGGAAAGGATTCCCCATGATATTGAAAACCAACTAAGAATCCTCAAGGAGTTTTGCTCCAATATGGGTATGACTATTAATACTGATAAGACTAAGGTCATGATTATTAAATCCAATAAGATCCNTTGGAATTGATATTCACCACAAGCTCAATTGGAATTATAGCATTGAGAAAAGGATTATTGGGGGATGGAAAACTTATTATGGGCTTGAAAACAATTGTAGACCAACTGATCTTTGGAGTTGGGATAAAAAGAAACTCCTCTTTGAGACTCTTGTTACACATGTTGTTCTTTATGGATGTGAAGTCTAGGGCTATATAATCTCTCATGAATCTTGGAGAAAGATAGAGAAAATACAAAATAATTTTATAACCTATAATCTCAAAATTAAAGGAAATGCACCCTATCCCATGCTCCTCCTAGAAACAAGTCTCTCCCCCATTGAGAGCATGGTTATGACTAGATACCTAATGTATAAGAACAATTTAAGCAACATGGAAGGAAAGAGGCTTCCTAAAATTGTTTCAAAATCGAGTCATAACCGCCATCAACTCAAGCGAGGATGGCATAAATATGCCCAATGGCAATCTTGGCTAAACTATTGGGGAATCATGGAAGACACCATTTTGCAAAATAAGATACTATTAAAAAAAATGTCAAATCAAAAATTAAGGAGAAAATGTGGTGTGATAAAGAGTTAGAGGAAACAAGAAAATTAAGGTATTGTAAGGATGTAATCAACCCTAATCAAGAAGATCAAAATTATCTATCTATTTTGACAAGTGTAAAGAAAAAAATAAGCATCGCTAAGATTAGAACAAATTCTCACGAGCTCCATAGTGAAACTGGGCATTGGTCAATTCCTAAAACGCCATGGGGTTAAAGAGTGTGTCACCTTTGTGACACTAAGAAGGTTGAAGATGAAAAGCACTTTCTCTTAGATTGTCCAGCCTATACCCATATTATATCTCATTTTCAAAATATTTGTTACACTACCAACCTAACTAACCTCTTAACTCAACAAAAGTATGGTGATCTTGGACAACTTCTCTTAATGTTTTTCGAGCACAGAAACAAAATTATAAAAAATCACTTACCCTCTTAAGGTTCGATAGACTAATTTGGTCTTAGTGGACGTTAATCATCATCATCATCATCATCATCATTATCATCATCAATAAAATTTAAATTAAAAGAATTAAAAGAAAAACTAAAATACAACATTTAAAAAAAAATTAACACA
>JASDQU011509438.1:12164-27842 GCA_032191745.1 Picea mariana
TAAGGGTCGATTTTCTTATTTTCTTTATAGTAATGATTATGTATTTGAACACTCTAAACAAATGTGTCATTTTAATACCCCAATTTCAAAATGGGTGCAACTAGTGGCAATACTTTTCAATTTGATGGTTGATGTTGAGGTTTTGGTTTTAATAGTACCAACTACTAAAAATACGATTTCAAATTATCTAAAATTTTAACGTTTTGAAAAAAAATCTCAAAAACATATTTTTTTTAGGTGTTGATTTTAAGGTTTTTCTGAGCTACTGTCTAAGTTTTGAACGTCATGTTTGAAAAATGTTGTAATTTTGATCCCGTTTAAAAAAATGGTGCTACCGGTAGCACGACTTTTTGATTTGGGGGTTGATTTTGATGTTTTTTATGAAAAAATATGGGTTTTTTGGGCCAGAGTTCTCATTTTGAGGTCACAGTTCTCATTAAGTCGGTAAAGTTGTTAATAAAGATACAATGAACAACAAACTAATCTATAATTTTTATGACAACAATGAAAACGCCATTGGTATGATCTCTTTATTGCTAATTTAAACTAGACTAATACACAACAATAAACCCACAGAGCTTATATAAATTTGACAATTTTAACCTCATACACAAATCTGGAACAGGTCCTGAATAATAAGGGAATAGAGTGTCGTAGGTTCTCAACAACTCCATAAAAGTACCAAGTAGACCCACAAGGTAGACATCCCCTTCCAGCAAGTGCAACCAGCAAGATTTAACTTAACCAACAAGAGATTTTCTTCAGCACAAATGAACTAAGCTAAGGTAATCAATCATGTAGGTGGAAATATGAAACAAAAACTCCCCAAAGGGTAGCAAACTTGCAAAAGGAGAAGATTTGGTCCCAAAATAGCATAAATATATGAGCACCAACACTTGTGATCAGGTTGTATGTGACAACACTGTAAATTGCAACTCTAAATTGCTCCCCAATAGTAAATAATTGTCCTCTGTCAATGCACATGACCCCCATAGCCAATTAGTGTTCCCATATGGTAAAATTTACCCTTTTTTTATTAAATATCAATCCACAACGATTAAACTCATCCCCAAATAGAGAAAGATTGTCTCTATGCTGAAGAAAACGATCTTCCTGTGACAAAAACATGCCCAAAAGAGTAGATAATGATCTTTCTCCAAATAAATCGATCCTCCCCTTTATTAAATCTCCCCCCATTGAAGATGAACGACACAACTTCAATAGAAAATTATCCATCTTAGTGAATAACATAGCCCACACAAAGAAAATCACCCCTCAATGGAAAGTTCATCCTCCTTGAGCAGAAATCAATCCACACACACAAAACTAACTGCCAAATAACATAAAACTTGATCACATTGAAGGACAATGAAGAAATTTGAGTGAATTCTCCTCTTCAACCAACTAGGGTGGATGGTCTCACCACCGAAACCAATCTTCCAAACTCTTTAGGGTTTTCGTCCGAAAAGCTAAATCCACAAGAGCTCTCTCCAAATCAATATCAAAATAATCATCAACATAATGGGGGAATATGAGCTCCTATCTCTCTTGTATACCCCCTTTCACCTTTTTCCCCTCAAGTGACTCTTAATTCATCTTTAATGTTTTCTCGTAAAACCACTTTATTAATTTAATGCACCTTTTTACTTCAAATAGTGATTAATTCACCTTTAAGACTTCTTCGACCACTGAAATTCACTTTTCATCATGCCATCTTGTAGATATTTTCACCTTGATTCCAACAAGTGATTACACTAAGGTATTTCTCCAAGAAACAAGATCCAAATAATACCTTTAGTGTAATTATTAAAAATTTTCCCAATAATAACCTCATTTTATGGGAATCGTGAGAATGCAATGGAACCAAGAACAAGTTGTGTGGAAATGATCATGATGATGAATAATGGTAAATAAACTAAGTTGGGCCCCATAAAAATCCTCCAAACCTTCTGGGCTCACTGATGACCTAGTCTCACCCCTCTAAGCCAGCTGACTCAAGCCTCTTGAAGAAACTCTAATTGCATAATAAGGAAATCCAAAAATGGGGACATGACAATCCTCCCTTCCCAAATATTATTTGTCCTCAAGCAATACCATCACAACCATAGGAACAACAAACTGCACCAAACTAAAAATGAGAGTGATCCTTGGGTTCCAAACCAATCTAGAAGAAGTGAAACACCCTCTACTCAAAGTTTTTTCCTGCAAGGTACTAGCACGAGCGACCTCCTGAATATTATCGGTAAGTAGAGCAATCAGATACTGCAAAAACTTGATGAACTCCTCAAAGAATTGATCCTCGAGAAAACCAATCCCATGCACTCTAATAGTAAACTCTTGAAAGTAGAACAAGTTCTCCTCTGTATCAATCGTTGAACTACTAAACAATGTGATCTGAGGGTCCCAATCTAATCTCAAAAAAGACCCACCATGCTGACACTGCGCCACTCTGATCATAATGGCCTGATCACCATGCTTAGACTATGCTTTCCTCTCTTGGACCCCCAAAATGAAATCCATGAAAAGACTAAACTCACTATCCTGAATCATGGCTCCCCAAGGAATCTCAATGAAATTGAAGCCTGTCAATCCATGCCTATCCTCAATCCTGGGTATCGTGAGGGGAAAGCAAAACTACACAACTCCTCTCACAACATTCCCACAATGACACAAACCAATCACTTCCTCAACTCTGTCGGTCATCAACCTCATCCGAGACAATCCATCACTCGGATGAATTCCAAGATCCCACCTCCACATTGGAAGTCCACCACTCCCAATCCCTACCGACTGTTTTTTTACCCCACCAATAACCATCGGAGTCCAAATGAGCCAAATCCCCGATGTGTAGTATCTTTAGCAGATAATTCCATCCACTACTCCGCCAACTGCAATCTCTATGAATGGATCCAAATAAGTCTGGATCTCATCCTATGCACTCAACAAACTGATTAAATAGTCCAAATGAATGAAATCTATCAAAACCACAATCCCCCCTATCCAATCCCACTAGCTCCAGTAATCCTCTCATGTCCTGTTGTATACAATGAGGGCATCAAATAACAACAACAGGTGCCTCCGCCACTTCATGAAGGACTGGAAGTTGACTAGTGCATTGTTCAACCCCAAGGGAATGACCAAGAACTCATGATGATACCCGAGAATAGACCGATGAGTACCCTTCTCCTTGGCCCAAGCCTGATGATATCCTAGATGAAAATCAATAATCGAGGGATAAACTACTCATCAAGGCTCACCCATATACTCATCGATCCTTGGTAACCTCAACCCAATGGTGTACTCAATGACTTTGTCGGGAGGTCTCCCTAGAGGAAACGCTCCAAAGCTTTGTTGTGCACCACCATGTGTCAATGTATAATCAAGTATACTATGACATACTGATGTGTCCCCCTATACCATCCAATTTTGTATATGTGCAATTGGATCCAACACTCTACTGATGATGACTAAGCATGTACACTAGAGTGTGTCCATGTCCATCATGTACCTATCTACCTGCTCCATGGATGCATATGATTCCTTGCGAGCTAGTCCACAAGGAAGGTGATCAACCATCTCCTTCGTAGATAAACTCTAAACCTATAATGAGCTCTCCAAAGGAAAGGGCTCCTGACCCCTGTAATGCCACATCATAGCACTATCTAAACTCTCCTCGAGTGCTCGAAACTCAGAATGATCCTCATCTTGACTCATCATAAGAGGCTCCTCCTTCTCATCATGTGTGACACCCACGCCCTCCTGTTTCAAAACTTCCAAATATGATGGAGTCCATGTTGTAAGTGGTGAATACCATGCCACACTCAGCAGATAATGTAGCTCCTCAACCTCTCTTTCCTTGTCCTCAACAAACTTGAAAGAAAGGTCCCTATCCATAAACAACTACTAGTTTGACTGCAACTGCTATATTGCTTCCTTGATGATGCATAACTATGCACTAGTGACTCCACTTGCCACTCCACTGTGTCTCTCCTCCATCTTACCTCTTCACATAATCTCCTCAATGAATCTATGATCTCCATAAGCGATCCTCTAAAACATGCAGTGCTAAAGGCCTTTTTCCAACCACATCCAAATGGCCTGGGCTATCATCTGTAAGAATGCTCCCCTCATCAACATATGTTGATGCACTAGGTGATATCATGTTATAATGGGACTCATGTGAGCTACCCTCCATGCATGGCTCCTATGAAGAATGATCCATGTCCCATAGAAATATCTCAAACACCCATCCTCCGTCATATGTGGGTAACAAAATTCCATCCTCATCATAGGAATCATAAACATGAAATGGTGTTGCGTCCTCATCATATGTAGGTGCTAGCACACCCACATCCTTAACATGCATTCCATCAACCTATCCATCACATGTTCTAGTGTTGTGGGCTCCACAGGTCAATGTCGATGGTGTACTAGATATTGTTGTGTTGTCATCCTCATAGTCATCATAAATGGGAAAAGATGTTACCTCATCATGGGTACTCGTGTTATAATCCTCCAACATTCTAGTGTCAAATTCCTCTTCACAAATCACTACTTGGTCTTGGTCTTCCTCAACGCATGCCTCCTCATCATGGTTGTAAGGCCTTCTTTTTCAGGGCTTCAAAAAAATAATTATCACCTATTGTAATGACTGCAATTTAGTTCGAGATTTTGTTTATACCAAGAATAAACTAGTACATAGACAACAAAATAGAAACAACATAAATACAACATATCAACTAGATCAACTAGTAAAATACATACCTCGACCTGCAGGTTCTGGTTGATTTAGCCCCTTGCTCCTTTGTTCTTGTTCTTGCCAAAACTGTGCAAAACTGAATATTTACCTCCCATCCAGCTAGGAATAGCCTCCACAACTCCCTAGCTCTAGGAATCCTTGCGGTTTCCTGGCCCCAGAGCCCAAAGTTCCCAACAACAATAGTGCCCCTATAAAAGTCCCCCAACACAATCTTCTCCCTTGCATTCTCCTCCCCTTCTCTTCTTCTTCTGTCAGTATTTTCCAAAACAAAAGGACCCCCTTCCAAGTCCTCTCCCTTCTTCTTTATCCCCTCTCTCGAATCCCCCTCCCTCATTCAATTCCCAACTTCCTTATCCCCTCATTAATTCCCTCACCTACCATTAAATAATAAAATAGTAAAAGATTCAAATGTTTTTATTTTAATAATTAATTTAATTCAATTTAACAAACTATGATCAATAAAAAAACCAAATTGGGTTGTTACATACACCCACCCTTCAAAAAACTTTGTCCTGAAGTTAGGGTAATTTACAATACAAGGGTAATGATACATGATTCATACATCCATATCAGATAAACAACATCATCAATTTAAAACACTTATACATACTAGTGTACATGTGCAAGGCATGCATGGGTAGCTAGCACATACAAGAATCACACATGTACTAATGAAAATAATTATCACACCTAAATTAATCCTTGTATGCGTCCAATGCAATCAACAATACCATTCATTTCATAAAGGATAGTAAACCATTTAAAATGTTTTCAAAATCCCTCAATTATAATAATTTAGCACAAGCAAAATTCACTTACATGATTGTAGTTTAGTTAAGAAAATATATATATATATATATATATATATTTCAACAAGAGGAAATAAAGGAATTCTACTATAAGGTGAAAACTCCACACACTCTCAACTACTTCTAGTCATCCTTCCTCCCTAACCTACTTCCATATTCCATCCCTATCCTCCCTCTACTGGACTATCTTGGAGCGTCAACTATATTGACCTAACTCCATATAGAACATGTAAGAGGAAGTGTGAACTCTCTTGACCAAGCTTCCCCAGCAGCCAACTGGCATTTATCATCACACGTCTAGGGAAGCGTGAGCTAACACCGTCCTCCCATGACTCCAGGTTTCAGAGGATACACGGTGAGAAATGCCTCTACCCCTCCTAATAAATCTAGTTTCAACACCCTACCATGGACCATATAATGGCATTGTGTTGTTGGAATTTTTTTTATTGTATATTTAGTTTCAAGTAGTCTCACCACCTAAAAACTTGCACTTGTCCACATATCATAACAATGCATTTGAACCAACATAATTTCACATACAAAGATTCATACCATACTGTTTTTCGGTCGATGTTCATAACATCAACCATTTATTATCATTATCCTTTGGCTATTTCACAGCCCATTGACCTGCAAGTTAGTCTATAACAAAAACTCATACATATCCATGCATTATTATCATGTAAATGCATTCAATCATATCCCCAATTTGGTATCCATGTATCAACAACTTTAAATGTCAAAATTTTCAAGTTAGAAATAGGTTGCATAATATCCATCATAATTCAAATAATGATAAACCTTCATAGAATTGACATTCACGTAATTCCATATGTCTTAAAATTTCAAGTGTATCACTAATAGTTTCACAGTAAATATAAACTAAAATATGATTAGGCCTTAAGTAATTCTAGTTGTCTAAGTCAAAAGGCGGCATTACATACACCCAACCTTCGGGAAACATATTCCTGAGGTGGTCAAAAAAGTGAGGGATAATCTCGTCGTAAGGTCTTTGCATCCTCCCAAGTAGCAGATCCTAGGCTATACAAGTCCCACTAGACTTTAACTTGGTCTATCAGACAATTCCTGAGTTGTCGGACCCTATGGTCCAATATGCATAACGGTTCGACCATGATGGTTTTCGCATCTGAGAATTGCAATTCCTTCCAATTCAGTTTATGATATTCGTCAACAACATAAATATGTAGAATAGATACATTATGATTTTTATGCAAGTGGGGTGGCAATACGAGACAATAGGCAACGGGTCCAATTCTCTCTTGGATTTTGAACGGTCCTATAAATCGAGGCGACAAATTTTGTCCCCTTCTCGAACTGAAGGGTACTATTATTAGGCCTGATATGAATGAAAACTTGATCTCCCACTTTATAACTTCAGTCAGTCCTATGTGCACCAACATAAATTTATGTCTATCATGTGCTTCCTTTAGTCGTTACCTAATATGAATCACCTGTTCCTCCATCTCTTGAATCAGTTGTGTCCCAACTGTCACTCGGTCTTCTAACCTTTCCCAAATCAATGGTGTTCTATGTGGCCTTCCATACAAAGCTTCATAGGATGGCATTCCAATGGAGCTATGAAAACTATTATTGTAGGCGAACTCTACCAAAGGTAGGTATTTCTCCCAATGGGTTTGATTATTCGTAACATACATCCTAAGAATGTCTTCCATAACCTGATTTACTCTCCCAGTTTTCCCATTTGTTTCGGGATGATATGTTGTTCTTAAGTTAAACTGAGTTCCCAACACTGACTACAAACTTGTCCAAAACCTAGATGTGAATCAGGAGTCCCTATCTAAAATTATCTTCTTGGGAAACCCGTGGATATGGATGAACTCACTTTTACAAATGCGTTCTACATCAATGACATCATAACTGTCTCCAACTAGAATAAAATGAGCATTCTTGGTCAAATAATCAACTATCACAAGAATGGCATTGTGTCTCTATAATGTGAGTGGCAATCCCACAACAAAATCTATAAAAATTACTTCCCACTTGGACATAGGAACATCATGCGGTTGTAGGAGGCTTTTCGAGTGGTGGTGGTCAGCCTTCACTTGTTGACACTCTAGGCACTTGGCGATGAAATGGACTACATCATGGTTCATGCCTACCCAAAAGAAAAGCTTCCTCATGTCTACATAACATTTTCTTCACACCCGGATGTGCACAATAGATTTCTCTATGGGATTCCTTGAGTATGATGCTTTGAATATCCCCACCTTCGGGGATGTACATCCTTCCATGATATCTTAATAATCCATCTTCTTCCAGAATATATCCTTCATACTTTGGATCTAATTTCCTCCCACTCTGGAGGGTTGAAGTAACCTTTAAATACCAACTATCTCCAAGGAGTTTCCCAACATTCTCTCCCTCAGATTAACGTTTAAGGGTACCAAGTTGAAGACACATGGTCTCCTGCTCAAGGAATCTGTGACAACATTCTCCTTTTCCTTGATGTATGAAATTCCAAAATCGTACTCACTCATAAACTCACTTCATCGCCTTTGTCTGACATTGATATCCCTTTGAGTGAAGAGATGCTTTGATCTTTCATGGTATGTTTTGAGCTCAAATCTTCACCCCACTAGATAATTCCTCCAAAGCTTCAGAGCTAGCATTATAGTTGCCAACTCTAAATCATGAGTAGTGTAAATCTCCTAATGTTGCTTCAACTTTCTTGATGCATACGTTATCACTCCCCCATCCTGCATTATCATGGCCCCAATCGTTGCTTCAAGGAATCTATGTATACTGTGAAGTCTTTTTCCATATCCAACACTCTTAGAATTGGCACACTGGTTATTAACCTCTTAATCTCAATGAATGTAGTATCACAATCCTTTTTCCATTCATATCTGACCCCCTTGCACTGCAAGGTGGTGATGCATCTAGCTATCTTAGAGAAACATTTCATAAACCTTCAATAATAACCAACTAACCCCATGAAGCTTCTTACCTCATGAGCATTTTTTGGCACTGGCCATTCCATAATGGCCTTCACCTTTTTTGGTTCCACAGAGATTCCTTCACTGGAAATGATATGACCTAAATAGTGAATCTCTTTCTAGAAGATAGAACACTTCGACAACTTTCCATTCAATTTTTTCTCTCTAAGGCATGACAACACCACTCGCAAGTGTTCCTCATGTTCTCTTTTGTTCCTAGAATAGATGAGGATATCATCGAGAAATACCTGTACAAATCAGTCTAAGTACCTTTAGAATACACCATTCATGAGGCTCATGCATACTGTTGGTGCATTCATCAAATCAAAAGGTACTACAACTAACATGTAATGTCCAAACCAAGTTCGAAAGGTAGTTTTAGGAATATCACCTTCCTTAATACTTAACTAGTGATACCCTGATTGCAGATCAATTTTTGATCAAACTGATGCCCCTTTCATTTGATCAAAGAGATCATCTATATGTGGCATTCGGTACTTATTTTTCACAGTAGCATGGTTCAATTCCATGTATTCTATACACAGTTTTAAGGAACCATCCTTCTTCTTGAAAAAAATTATTGGTGCACCCCAAGGTGAGACACTAGGCCTTATTATCCCTAAGTCAAGTAGTTCCTTCAACTGCATCTGCAACTCACAAATTTTTGGCCTCGTCATCCTATACGGTGTCTTGGAAATTGGTTTTGCATTGGGTTTTAGCTCAATGGTAAAATCAAGCTCCCTCTCAGGAGGTAACCCTGGAAACTCTTTTGAAAAAACATCCTCAAACTCCGACAATAATGGATATTGATCCATGAAGGGTCCTTTCCATTCATTGACTGTTTCTACTACATATAATCGACCAACTTTCCTCATGCAACGTTTAACCTTCATGGTTGAGATAAAGCATAGAGACACCTTCCTTCGTACACCATGGATCTCTACTGACCTTCCTTCATCATCAACACAAAGCACCATTTTTTCAAAACAATCTACCATAGATCGATGGGATTCTAACCAATCCATTCAAATGATTAGTTCATATGTCCCTAGATTAGTGTCGTACACCTTCAACCTAGTATTACACACCCCAGGTCTACTAGAAAATTATCAACGCTAGGTCCTACTGCTTGTTTTTCCTCCGAAACCATCTCGACTTGTTTAAATTCATCGTGCTCGTAGGCTACCAACCCACACTTTTCTAATGCACAAGGTGAAATGAAACTATCTGTAGCACCAAAATCAAATGAAATTTTAACATTGACATGATTTAGTTTACCTGATGACTCCACCACAGTGGATTGATGCTCTGCCTCGCGGTTATTAACCACTGGATAAATCTGGTGGCTACTACTCTCTCCTCCCATCGGGTACTTTTCTTCTCTATGCACAAAGCCTACTTGTGACTCTGGACAATCACGCTGGTAATGAGGTCCTTCGCACCCCCAACAAGTAACCCGGGGTGGGACCTGGGTGCTTCCCTGTGAAGTTCTATGAAATGAGTTCCTTCCCCTAAAGCCCCTACCCCTACCTGCTACCCCCTGAGAAGGTCATGGACCTTCTTGTGTCATTGGTGATGAGTGGGATACTGCACTCACTGCCATTGAAATAGATGTTGTCACTGCTCTAGGTGTGACTCTATTTCCATAAGGAGGTGTCCTAGATCTTCCTCCCCTTGAGAAAGTCCTAGGGGCCTTCCCCATGAATTTAGGATGTTGTAGAATGCTTGAACTCATACCTTCTTTTAAACTCATATGCTCCTTCACATAACGATCATTTTCAACCACTTCAGCTACTGACGATGGCTTCCACATCCATACAATGGCCCTTATCTTAGGGTTTAACCCGTAGACACAACGTTCTTCTTGTCATTGATCGGTATCTGTGTATGAGACATATTTTACTAACTCCATGAACTCAATCTTGTACTCTTCCATGGTCCCATTTCCCTGAACTACAGCATGAAATTCTCCTACCTGTTGTTCCTCGTAGTAATAAGGAAAATATTTCCTCTAGACCCTTTCCTCAAAAAGATTCCATGAGACAGTGTCTGGGGTAAGGTTCAACTGCCTCTCTAGATTACCCCACCAGTTCAAGGCACTATGCCTGAAATGAAAGATCATTATCTTCACCTTTGATGTGGAAGCATAGTCTCTTAAGGTGAAACATCGCATCATACCTTCCAACCATGCCTCTGCGCGTTCACTTGCATGACCCCCAACAAACTCTGGGAGTTTGATTTTCTACAGTTCTCTAGTGATGTCCCCTAGTGGAGGCCCTCTCTCTAAGTCCCTCAACGCTCCAAAGTTACCCACTCCGGATGGTGGGGTTTTCACTTCAACACATGTTGAATGACGTCCCTGTAATGTCTCATTAATATCCTCTAAGGAACGCGAAATGAGAGCTAATTCAAGTGATGGTGGTGGTAGCGCCGACATTGGTGGACCTTGTGACGATGCCCCTCGGCCTCGATTTCCCCGATTCCTAACCATATTGACTGACTCAATCTCTGCATTCAACCAAAGCTTATTAGAAAAGGTTTAGGACATTATAGGTTTTACTCAAACTTATACATGCAAACATAAGGTCAGGCGTAATTTTTTTTATACTTGTTTGTAAACAAACATTACTCCCATAAGGTAAGTGGTTAAAGGTCAGAGTCAAAATATTCTAAACTTAGTAACTTCATCTGGGTAAGCTACTAACTCGATTACCTTGCTAGCTATGCTAGCGCTACATTGTACTCATTTATTACTCTTACTTACATGTTTGATCAAGCATCTAACCCTTCCATATATTAACATGCACCACTCATATTAATCACCCTTATCATATTTTAATTATAATACACCTAATATCATAAATTATCAAATTTTTAATCATTAGAATTAATTTACATAGATCAATTATCTTAATTAATTTATCAACATTAATTAATTTGTTACTTTTCCATTAAAATATAATTATGATTCCTATACATTTATCCCTTAAAATATATATAACCCCCCCTTTATATGTGTGTGTGTGTTTCGAATAAGGTTGGGCATCGTGGGACCTCACATGAGGCCCACATGCCCCTTGCTCTTAGTACCTATGATAAAATATATAAAAAAAACACTCTGCTCAAAACCTACCCCCCCCCCCTTCACTCGCACTTCACACATCATTCCACCCTGACCACCTCTGCCTCTGCAACTGCGGGCCGAGGATTCAACCTTGGTTCCATGGCTATCCATATGAAGGTGTGGATATGGCTTCTTGGCCTCAGATGGGTTCAACGAAGACCCATTTTCGAGTGGGGAGTTGATAGAAGGGACATGGTAGAGAGAGGGTTGGGTCAGATTGGGAATGTGGAGGAGCAGAGGCATGTCACCCCTTTCTTCAATGCAGTTATTGCCTTCTCAATGTTGCATTCGATAGGTCTATTTCTTGGAAATCCTGTTATTCCCTTATCCTTCGCGTAAGTATCGCTCAGATTTCATTTTGTTGGGATGGTTGTGAGAGTGGGGATAGTGGGGAAAACCGACCATTCTGCATTTGTAGGATTGAGCACTATGCTACTGCTAACAAAGGTTGGAGCTCTGATAAGGTCTATTTGAATGCAAGCCTCTTTCAAATAACAAAAGATAATTTGAAAAGAACATGCAGAAAGGAAAGTTTCTTTACAATTCATGATGGAATCTATCTCTCCCGCCTTTTCTCTGACACCCATTCCCTTTGTGAAACCAGTTCGTTGGATTTGTGTTCGTCCTGCTAGATATTTATTCCGGTGCACCATAACTCCCCTTGTGGGATCCTCCTCCTTGGGACTTAGCGCCTGACGCATGTTTTTGGGCACTAGCTTATTGTTTGGACCATTTTCCTTGGCAAGGACCGACTCCAGGCCATTAAGAAGGTGTTATAGGATAATCCCCCTACGGACAAGTGGATTTCCTCTTGGATACTAGACCCCTATGACCAAGACAGAAAAGTGTTATTGTGGACACTGACTTTCCTTTTCATGAAGCTAAACTATTCAAAGAAGACGAAGGAAGAAGGACAAATACCTTTTTACTGGCATTTTTCCTTGCTCGATCTAGGCTGATCTTTATGTCCAAGTTCTTCATAAGGTCCTGCAATACAATGAGAAACAACAACGATACTTCCTACTCTACCATGATTAGCTTCATAATGAATCTATGAAAGAAACAAGTTCATGAAACGTACGCAAACTTTAAAGGAAACATGCCAAGCATAGATTTATATTAATGAAAACAAAGTGAGATGCGTATAGCCATGGATATAGGTGCAACAGCTTCACCAAGATCTCTTTGTCCAGGCCCTTGCTCAAATAGTCCACACAAAGAATGTTGATGCTTCAATGATATCTCCCTTATGAGATCATAAGTTTGATGCTGCACAATGTCTCTATATTATACCATTCCTCATGAGATCATAAGTTAGGTATCTCTCTCAATCTCCATATATTTTTCACCATGAGGAGGCCTCCTTATGTAAGCTTGGATAGACCCAACCACCTTATATATTCTTGGGATAGGTTGAGGATCTTTCTCCATTAGTTGTGGATCCTCCCTAAGATGTAGCCTTGACCTCAGATTCGAATCCAACAAACTCCAGAGATGAGGGGGATTTTTCCTTGATTTTTCTCAACAGTCAAAGATCTCTTGAAATATCCCATAGCTCCCTCAAAAGAGTACACAGAGCATTTCAACGCTCCCCCAAAGAATGCTAGGGAGCACTGGCACTCCTTGACAATGGTTAGGGGAGAGCTGCCCATATTTTCCCTAAAAAATCCTAGCACTCCCCCAAAAGGGTGCACAGAATGTTGGAACGCTCCCCCAAAGAAGGCTAGGGAGCATTGGCACTCCCTGATAGTGGGTAGGGTAGTGTTGGCCTCCAAAATTGAATTTTAAGTGGTTTTCTTCATGGAAAATTCTTTGTACTCTTCATCAGCTGATTTCTCTTCCTAAAACCAATCTTTGAGGGTGTCTTAAGTGTCCCTGTGATGTCGTTAGAGACACGACATAGACGATATGGAAGTATGATGTTTGTGACACCTGTGGTCAATATGTGACACTTAAAACACTTGTAATGATGACACTTCTAACACTATTGAAGTGAGTAATTTTGATGTGTAACAGATTGTCGCCCAAAGTGCGAAATTAGAAGATGGAAACTGATGACTGAAGTACTTTGTAGACTTTTTTGAGCAAGGGTATGGACTCATAGAACCTAGGAGAAGATGCACACAACCATCAAACAAATATTATGACATGTTTCAAACCCAATGCAAGCATACATATGCTTGAGTGATAAATACTTTCAAGGTATGGCCGCCATAAAATACACTGTGGATCCATAATTACATTGACAAAAAGGTATAGCCACTGAAGATACAATGTGGATCTATACTCCTATGACCTGAACTAATCATAGCCGTGAAGAATACACAGTGGATCTATGAGACGAAAAGACATAGCCACGACCAATAAAGTGGATCTATGTGACAATATATGTATCAATGTTCAAAAGAAACTTTGTCGCAACCTGGGAAAAGTACATATAAGAGTGATGACTCAACCCAGGTCTTCTTACCGATCCCTATGTAGTATGAATATAACCATGTGAATAGATGTTCTAATGTTGAACATGGAATAAACCACTTGATTACCGGTCAATGAAGTAAACTGTTAACAAGCACGGGGGAAATCACCATTGATGTCAATGATTCCCAAGGTAACCTAGTACATTCCAACGAATGTGAACAAATGAGATGAATTCGAACATCTGTGGAATCATATGATCAGGGTTCAATGATGTAAACCCACTGTCGGAAGCGAGGAGACCTTCCATTGAGGCATGCAAGTCCCAAGGTACTAACTAGTTTCTAAGTCTATTTCCCGAATAATGTGTTGAATTCGACGGGAATAGACTCATCGCAAGAGTGCCTTGATGTATCCCCCATAAATGACATGAAACTAACACAGAGATGTAAATTGGTAGATCAAATGAACATGGACTGACACGGGTATTCAAACAAGATATTTGTGATGGTTGACTCTCGAGGCAGATACTTCCCTTGAACACTGAGGCACAATAGCAAAAACATGACACAGACCAAAACATGATGATGCAGTGGATACTGTGAATTTTTTCGGGTGACCCAAAGGATTAAGAAAAATCAGAGTATTGGTTCAGTACAGAGGTTCAGCGGATTAAAATGCGTGCAAAGACAAAGTGTCATGTTCAAGGGCAATCGTAAGAGTTACTGGTAATGTTCTCAAAAACTGCTTGGCTTGCTTCCTTCAATGTTTTTCCCCCATCCAGATAGACGAGTGCCTCTTTTTAATTTAACGAGCTCAAGGAGGGTAACACATGATTGATATAACTCACTTTCGGTAAGTCCCTCTTCCTTTATTTAACGAACTGGAAGAAGTAAGGGTTTGGTCCCATATGGGCCCTTCAATGTATGATTGTTTAACGAGGCTAGAGAAGGTAACCTCGGTGATTTTTCATATTTAGAGAGTCTGAAAAGAACTTAAAGATGACTTTAGGGTTGTCCTTTTTCATAATGTTAGTCTCACGAGGCCGAAAAAGAAATAAATTATCACTCAAAAGATGCCCTTTCAAACCTTTTAATGAGTGGGAAAGGAAGCAAGATCACTTGGCAATCTTTTCATGTTTAGAGAGTCTGAAAAGAACTTAAAGACGACTCTAGTGTTGTACTTTTTCGTAATGTTAGTATTGCGAGGCTGAAAAAAAGATAAATTATCACTCGAAAGATGCCCTTTCAAACCTTTTAACGAGTGGGAAAGGAAGCAAGATCACTCGGCAATCTTTTCACGTTTAGAGAGTTTGAAAAGAGCTTAAAGATGACTCCAGGGGGTTCATTTTTCATATAACCTTTACGAGTATGAAAAAGTGATAAAAGTCTACTCAGTTACATTCTCATGTATTTTCAAGCATGAGAAAGAACAAATACTAAGCTCACTATTGGTTTCATTTTTACACAAGCTTGAAACAAAATTAAACTATGCTTGTAAATTCCCAACGTAATTTCCAAAGGTAGGGATACCCATGGATGGTTGGTACTCTAACCCCAACTTGAAAAGCTGGTGGCATAAATCCAGAAT
>JASDQU011509440.1:3183-22559 GCA_032191745.1 Picea mariana
AGGGTTTTGGTATCTACGGAATACCTAAAAACATTGTATATATTGTATGGCGAATGGTGAAATTCGAGATATAATGAAAATAAGAAAGGTTTTCCCAGTTGAGGGTTTCCGATAAAAATCTCTGTGTAGTCTGTGTATGAGCCATTGATTAATTTCTGTATTGCTTAAGAATCTATATGCATTGCTTTACTTTGCAGGTTTAAAAATTACAGGTGTTGGGCTCTGCATCGATAATCTGCTTCCCTCTTTCATTCCCCTTCTTGGGTTTTGATTCAATGTCGGAGAATGCATATGATTCATAAGTGATCATCTCGGCCACGAGTGACTGTTTGGCCCAACACTCACTTGTGTTGTGAGTGGAGCTCTTATGGAACTCACACCACTTTCCCATGTCCTTCTTCGGCTTCATGGTGTTGTTCTTTTCTTGCGGCTTTGTTAGGTTGTCTTGATCCACCATGCCTTGGATTTGTCCTTTTTTCTGTGGTTTGGGGGAACCTTACGCTTGCTTTTGATTTGCAGATCCAAAGTCTCACTTATTCCTTTTGAATTTATGCTCAATCTTGGCACCATACAGGTATGTTGTACCAAGCAAGGAGATGTTGAGGAACTTCATATCCTCCTGAATGTATCTGTGTAGACAACTGCGGTACTTCAAAACCAAATGTTTCTCTGAATCTTTGATACCTAACTTTGTGCACAGGGTATGGAACAGATTCGTCAGCTCATGCACATCTTGATCCTTTTGTTGTCGCAACGTAGTCCATTGTATGTACTTGTCCTCATAGCTCCCCACAGGATAATATTGTTTCTTGATGGCATTTCAGAAAGAATTCAGAGTGGGTATGGCCGAGAACATAGATATTTCCTCCTCATACTTTTTCTCACTGTAGGTTTCCCACCAGTCCTCGACATGGGGGGCAGCTTTGAGCAGTGAAAAAATAATCTTCTCCCGGTAGGAAAAGTCATGAACCGAGAAATATCCTTCTAATAGATTCAACCATCTATATACGACGTCTGCATCTATTTGGACATCAAATATGGGAATGTCAAAATTTACTTGTACCGTAAAAGGAGTTGTGCCTCTAGAGTGGCTATTAGATGCAGATGCACCGCCAGTGGGCAATCATTGAAGGATCTGGGCAAAGTTATCCATCATCGCATTCCTTTTTTTTTCAAGGGCCTCCTCAAGCAATATTTTGATAGGATCTCCTTCTCCTTCATCTTTCTTTTCATCCCCCATGGGCGGTTGTCGGGTTTTATGAGGCCGATCTTGCAAAGGTTCAACCGGATTGAGCCCTAACTACTTATACCCTGACCTCGTTGGGGAAATGCAAAGAAGGATCAAGAAAGAACAAACTGCTTTGATACCACTGATCCGAATTTATGCAGGAACACAACAGAATACACAAATAACAATGAATACAAAGATGCAGTGGAAATAACACTTCCTTTCATTAATATTAAAGAACTGAAATTTGTTTACAGAAGAATGGAAATAAACTAGCTAGGGCACTAGTAGCTTATCTCTGAGAAGAGATGTGGAGGCTATAGGCCTATGAACTCTGTGTTACAATGAGTCTCGAAGGCCTATATATTATTGAGAAACAATGGAAACCCTAAACAACTTAACCCTAGGAGATGAAACGCCAAAATATGGGCCTCGTCGGGGTAAATTGGTACATCAATTTCCCGGGGTCGTAACTTTGGCATACTATCTTCGTTTGAAACACATGATACATCGTTAGAAAGATATATCTGAGGACTACACTGTATATGGTGAACATCGAGTTCAAAATGGAATATTATTTGTCGGAGGTTTGATGTCCAAAAAACGTTGTTTAGGGCCTCAAAACGGCTCCAGAAGTTTAGGACCCGAAAAAATGCCAAAAATAGTAAATTGTGCTACACTTAAGGACACTGAAAAATTGAAAGAAAAAATGGTGGGGGTCCCCGTGGAATAGGTAGGTGGCCACCAATATCCACCTGGATCATTCCTCCCCCCTTAGGAAGCAATGGTCCCCATTGCGTTGAGTTCCTCCATGAGATGAGGAAACTTCTACTGAACTTGGTCCCTAGTGAGCCACTTGCCCTGGTGAAAGAGTTGGCTTGCTTTGACAACTCGATATAGCTCGATCCTCTAATGGTAGGCGTTCTTGATCTATGTGTCCATAATCCTATTAGTTGTGGCTTGTTCCATGTGGTCTGGATTTAATTCTGTTCGTGTGAGTTGTTCTGCCATGTCGGATGTGTCCAATAGAGGTGGAAAGTAGGGCCCAAGGCGGTCCACATTGAACACTAGGTGCAGACCAAGGAATGGTGGAATATTGAACTCAAATTAATTCCCCCCTATAGCCTTCGTGATGGTGTATGGAACATATCAGAGTGGGCAAAGCTTGTGGTGGGGTCTAGTGAGGCACTCCTTCTGCAAATGTAGCCACAGTTTGTCGCCCACCTGGAAGTTGTGTTGCACCTGATGTTGATCATGTCATTGCTTGTAATTAGCATTGGTTTTGTCCAATATGTCATGAACTTGTTGGATAATGTGCTGAATGTGCTCAATGAAGTTGTTCGCCTTGGAAGCTTTAGACTGCACATGAGCTGAATTACCCTGAGTAGTTGCAAAGGGAATGGTTACGTCAATGGGACATAGTGGTTGGAATCCCATGCCCACCTGAAAGGGGTTGTAGTTGGTTCACCTATGGAGGGCCTGGTTATAGCTATGTTGTACATAGGGGAGGATATCATCCCATGTGCATGGATTCTTTCGGTTATACATGGGAAAAATGTGTATGATCATCCTGTTGACGACCTCTATCTGGCCATCAGGTTGGGGATGGAAAGTTGTGGAATTAGTGAGCTTGGTATCCAGCATTGACCAGTGGCTGGACCAAAATGTACTGAGGAACCTACTATCACAATCTGATATGATAGACTGTGGGATCCCAAAGTGTACCCACAATCATTCAAAGAAGAGTTTAGCAGTGGCTTCTGTTGTGATATTCTTCTTGCAGGCCGCCATAATGGACATCTTTGAGAATATGTCAAAGACGATGGAAACATAGTTGTTTCCATTCTTAGTAGAAGGAAGGACTGACATGTAATCTAGGGAGATGGATTCCCAAGGTCAAATAGGGGTAGGCAATAGAGTATATAGGCCTTGCTTCTTGATTGTCGGTTTGGCAATGCCGCAGGCAGTGCAGGATTTGGTGTACTTCCCGACATCTTGTCGAAGGTTTGGCCAATAGAAATACTTTTGCAGTACTTCCACTGTTTTCTTGACCCCAAAATTCCCAACGACATGACTATAGTGCGCTTCCCAAACCATATTGGCATGCTCTCTTGAAGGAACACAAAGGTGTCCCAGGTGACATAGTAGTGCATCATGGAGGTGAAAATTTGGAACTCGGTTACCCTCCAAGAGAGTCTTGTATGTGTGGCCTAATTCTAGATATCTCATGTAGAGAAGAGGCCAATCAGAAGTCTCGTGCCAACAAGAGTTAAGCATGGTGGTTATCTCCACGATTGGTGGTCGACTGAGGCAGTCAACAACATTATTGGTGCTACCCTTCTTGCACTTGATTTTCAAATGAAATTGTTGTAGATATGTGGACCACTTCTGATGGCGATCATTCTGCAACTTCCCTTATGTCTGTATGGACTGTAGGGGTTGGTGGTCTGTGTGGATGATCATTTCCTTCCCCAAAATGTAATGCTTCCATTGTCAGCAAGCCGACACAATGGAATACATTTATTTGTCATAAATGGGATACTTTCGAATTGTTTTGAACAGTGTCGCACTGTGATATGCCATTGGATTCCTTTGTTGAGTAAGAATTGCCCCAATCGCATAGTCAGAGGCATTTGTCTTGATCTCAAATGGTTATTTCATGTCTAGTAATGTGAGAAATGGGGCACAACAAAGGTGATGTTTCAATCATACGAATGACTTCTGTTGATATTTCGACCAAAATAATTTTTCTTTCGTTCCTCCCTGGTGACTTGACTAAAGGGCCAAGTGATATGAGAGAATCCCAACATGAACCTGCGGTAGAAATTAGCAAGACCCAGAAAGCTACGAAGCTCTATTAGAGTGGTCGGGGCTGGTCAATCCTGGATGACTTGGATCTTGGTTGGATCCACATGCACCCTACACTAATAAATAATGTATCCCAGATACTGAACCTAGGTCATGAAAAAAGTGCACTTCTCCAAATTGGCACACTACTTGTGTTTTTGCAGTGTTTGGAGGACCTGCCGGATGTGGTGGAGGTGCTCTTACCAAGTCTGGTTGAAGATCAAGATGTCATCCAATCACACTACTACAAAGTATTTGGTGAATGGTCTCAAGATGTCATCCATCATCAACATGAAGGTTGTGGGAGCATTCGTTAACCCGAAAGGCATGACCAACCATTCAAAAAGGCCCTCCTTGGCTTTGAAGACAGTCTTCCACAAATTGAACGGTTCGATTGGTACCTGGTGATACCTGGAATTCAAGTCGATCTTGCTGAATATTTTACCCCTTTGAGTTGGTACAGAAGGTCATCAATATGTGGGATCAGGTACCTATTCCAGACAGTGATCTTGTTCAGCGTCTGACAATCAATACAGAGTCTCCAATTCCCATCCTTATTCTACACCAACACGATTGAGCTCACACAGGGTGATGAACTTGGCCAGATGTACAATTTTTGCAGCAGCTCCTGGATCTGCCTCTTGATTTCATCATTCTTCAAAACAAAGCATCAATAGATCGATCCATTGGGCAGCGGCGCACCTGGGTTCATATCAATGGGGTGTTTTACCTAACAGTGCAGAGGCACTCCTGTGGTTGAGGTGAAGATGTCCCAGTACTCCTCCACAACCTTGTCCATTTGTTGTTGTCGTGTGGAGGAGCCCTGTCTGGAGGTCATGGCCACAATATTCTTCTTTCCTTGAGGGTGGATCACCGGGAAAACAAATTTCCCGATTTTGGAAATGACCTTACTGCATTGTTTTGCAGTAACCAAATAGATAGCGGTAGGCGGTGGTACCTTTGGTATCCTGTACAACTTATTTCCCAAGGTAATAATAACAGCGCGAGGCCTGAACTCATACACAAAATGTTGCTTCCACAAGTATGGTTGGCCTAATAATACATCAAAAACATCAAGAAGATCAATGTCACATAATACCCCATCGGTGAAGGGCTTGATGTTGTAGGGAAGGCGACATTGCTGGCTGACGCGAAGATCCCGTCCTTGGTGAAGCCACCCGATGGTGTATGATTGTGGGTGTGTTGTTGTTGGCAAGCCCAACCGCTTCAAAACCTCTACTGAAATGAGGTTCTTTTGGCTCCCATTGTAAAAAATGAATTGTATCGAGGAACCCTTTACCCACATCTGGGAGTGGAAGAGACACTCCTTCTCCTATGGATCTTCTGATTCTTCCTTTTATATCTTCTTGGTGGCAACGGTGGTGTTGGGCTCCGCATCGATAATCTACTTCCCTCTATCATTTCCCTTCTCGGGTTGTGATTCAATGTCGGATAATGCATTTGATTAAGAAGCCCTCATCTCGGCCACTAGTGATTGTTTGGCCCTACACTCACTTGTGTTTTGAGTGGAGATCTTATGGAACTCACACCACTTTCTCGTGTCCTTCTTCAGCTTCGCGGTGTTTTTCTTTGCTTGCGGCTTTGGTAGGTTGTCTTGATCCACCATGCCTTGGCTCTTTCCTTTGTTCTGCAGTTTGGGGGCACCTTTCTCTTGCTTTTGATTCGTAGACCCAAAGTCTTGCTTCTTTTGTTTGAATTTATGCTCAATCTTGGCAGCACACCGGTATGTCGTACCAAGAGAGGAGATGTCGAGGAAATCCATTTCCTTATAAATGTATCTGTGCAAACAACTACGGTACTTCAGCACCAAATGTTTATCTGAATCTTTGATAACCAACTTTATGCGCATGGTATGGAACAAATTCGTCATCTCATGCACATCTTGATCCCTTTGTTGCCGCAACATAGTCCATTCTATGTACTTGTCCTCATAGCTCCCCGCATGATAATATTGTTCCTTGATGGTGTCTCGGAAATAATTCCAAGTGGGTACAACCGAGAACAGAGAGGGCTCTTCCTCGTCCTTTTTATCACAGTAGGTTTCCCACCAGTATTTGACATGGGGGGCGACTTTGAGCAGTGAAAAAATAATCTTCTCTCGGTCGGAAAAGTCATGAATTGAGAAATATCCTTCTAATAGATTCAACCATCTATCTACGATGTCTGCATTTATTTGGACATAAAATATGGGAATGTCAAAGTTTACTTGTAAATTAAAAGGGGTTGCGCCTCCAGAGTGGTTGTTGGACACAGATGCGTTGCCAGTGGGAAATCATTGAAGGATATAGGCAAAATTATCCATCATCGTGTTCTTTTGTTTTTCAAGGGCCTCCTCGAGCAATATTTTGATAGTTACTCCTCCTCCCTCATATTTATTTTCCTCCCCCATGGGCGGTCATCGGGGTTTCCGAGGCTGATCTTGCAAAGGTTCAACCAGATCGAGCCCTAACTCCTTATACCTTGACCTCGTTGGGGACATGCAAAGAAGGATCGAGAAAGAGAAAACCGCTCTGATACCATTGATCCGAATTTATGAAGGAACACAACAGAATACACAAATAACCATGAATACAAAGATGCAGCGGAAATAACACTTCATTTCATTAATATCAAAGAACTGAAATTTGTTTACAGACAGAATGGAAANCGATCTGGTTGAACCTTTGCAAGATCAGCCTCGGAAACCCCGATAACCGCTCTGATACCATTGATCCGAATTTATGAAGGAACACAACAGAATACACAAATAACCATGAATACAAAGATGCAGCGGAAATAACACTTCATTTCATTAATATCAAAGAACTGAAATTTGTTTACAGACAGAATGGAAATAAACTAGCTAGGGTGCTGGTAGCTTCTTTCTCAGAAGAGATGTGGCGGCTACAGGACTCTGAAATTTATGTTACAATGAGGCCCGAAGGCATATATATTACTAAGAAACAATGGAAACCATAAACATCCAAAAACCTAACCCTAGGAGATGAAACGCCAGAATATGGGCCCCGTTGGGGTAAATTGGTACATCAATTTCCCAGGGTCATAACTTTGGCATACTATCTCCATTTGATGCACATGATACATCGTTATAAATATCTATCCGAGCACTACACTACTAACTGCGAATATTGAGTCCAGAACGAACTATTATTCACCACATGTTTGATGCCCAAAAACATCATTTAGGGCCTCAAAATGACTCAGGAAGTTCAGGACCCGAAAAACTACCAAAAATAGTAAATTGTGCTACAATTAAGGAAATTGAAAAAATGAAAAAAAAAATGGTGGGGGTCCACGTGCAATAGGCGGGCCGCCACCAATATCCACCTGGATCATTCCTCTTCCCTTAGGAAGCAATGGTCCCCATTGTGTTGAGTTCCTCCATGAGATGAGGGAACTTCTATTGAACTTGGTCCCTGGTGAGCCACTTGCCCTGGTGAAGGAGTTGGCCTTCTTTGACAAATCGATATAGTTGGATCCTCTGCTGGTGAGTGTTATTTATCTATGTTTCCATAATTTGATCAGTTATGGATTGTTCAATGTAGTCTGTATTTAACTCTGGTGGTGTGAGTTGTTCTGCCATGTCGGATGTGTCCAATAGAGGTGGAAAGTAGGGTCGAAGGCGGTCCACATTGAACATTGGGTGCAGACCAAGGAATGGTGGAATACTGAGCTTGAATTCATTTTCCCCTACAGCCTTGGTGATGGCGTATGGCCCATATCAGAGTGGGCGAAGCTTGCAGTGTGGTCCAACCAGACACTCCTTGTGAAAATGTAGCCACACTTTGTCGGCCACCTAGAAGTTGTGTTGCACCCGATGTTGATCATGTTGCTGCTTGTACTTAGCATTGGCTCTATCCAATATGTCATGAAGATGTTAGTGAATGTGATGAATGTGCTCAATGAAGTTGTTCGCCTTGGCAGCTTCAGACTAGACATGAGTCAAATTAGCCTGAGTAGCTACAAAGGGAATGGCTATGTTAATGGGACATAGTGGCTGGAATCCCAAGCCCACCTGAAAGGGGATTTGGTAGGTTCAGCTATGGAGCGTCTGGTTATAGATATGTTGTACATAGAGGAGGCTATCATCCCATGTGCATGTATTGTTTGAGTTGTACATGTGCAAAATGTGTACGATCATCTTGTTGACGACCTTTGTCTGGCCATCAGTTTGGGGATGGAAAGATGTGGACTTGGTGAGCTTGGTGTCCACCATTGACCAGAGTCTTGACAAAAATGTACCAAGGAACCTATTGTCATGATCTAAGATGATAGACCATGGGATCCCAAAGTGTACCCACACTCGTTCAAAGAAGAGTTTAGCAATGGATTCTATTGTGATATTCTTCTTGCAGGCCGCCATAATGGACATCTTTGAGAATCTGTCGATGACCACGAAAACATAGTCATTTCCATGCTTAGTAGAAGTAAGGCCTGACATGTAATCCACAGAGATGGATTCTCAAGGTCAAATAGGGGTAGGTAGCGGATTATAGAGGCCTTTCTTCTTGATGGTCGGTTTGGCAATGGCGCAGGCAATGCAGGATCTGATGTACTTCTCGACATCCTGTCGAAGGTTTGGCCAATAGAAATACTTCTGTAGTACTGCCACTATTTTCTCGACCTAAAAATGCCCAACGACCCGACTATAGTGTGCTTCCCAAATCATCTTGGCACCCTCGCTTGAAGGAACAAAAAGGTGTCCCAGGTGACATAGTAGTGCATCCTAGAGGTGAAAATTTGGAACTCGATTACCCTCCAAGAGTGTCTTGTATGTGTGGCCAAATTCTAGATTGCTCTTGTAGAGAAGTGGGCAATCAGAAGTCTCATTCCAACAAGAGTTGAGAATGGTGGTTATCTCCACGATCGGTGGTTGGTTGAGGCAGTATAGAACATTATTGGTGCTGCCCTTCTTATACTTGATGTTCAAATGAAACTGTTGCAGATATGTGGACCAATTTTGATGGCGATCAATTTGCAACTTCCCTTGTGTCTGTATGAATTGCAGGGGTCGGTGGTCTGTGTGGATGATCGTTTCCTTCCCCAAAATTTAATGCTTCCATTATCGGTAAGCCTGCACAATGGAATACATTTATTTCTCATAAGTGGGATACTTTCAGACAGTGTCGGACAATGTTTCACTATGATATGCCATTGGATGCCTCTATTGAGTAAGAAATGACCCAATCACATAGTCAGAGGCATCTGTCTTGATCTCAAATGGTTGTTGCAAGTCTAGTAATATGAGCACTTGGGAACATTAGAGGCGATGTTTTAATTATGCGAACGCATTCTGTTGAGATTTCGACCAAAATAATTTTTCTTTCGCTCCTCCCTTGGTGACTTGACTCAAGGTCCAAGTGATATGAGAGAATCCCAACACGAACCTGCAGTAGAAATTAGCAAGACCGAGAAAGTTGCGAAGCTCTATTAGAGTGGTCAAGGATGGCCAATCTTGGATGACTTGGATCTTGGTTGGATCCACATGCACCCCATGCTCATCAATAATGTATCCCAGATACTCAACTTGGGTCATGCCGAAAGTGCACTTCTCCAAATTGGCACACAACTTGTGTTTCCAGAGTGTTTGGAGGACCTGTCGGATGTGGTGGAGGTTCTCTTCCCAAGTTTGGCTAAATATCAAGATGTCATCCAAGTACACTACTACAAAGGAGTTGGTTAATGGCCACAATATGTTGTCCATCAGCCTCATGAAGGTTGCAGGAGAATTTGTTAACTCGAAAGACATGACTAACCATTCAAAAAGGCCCTCCTTGGTTTTGAAGGAAGTCTTCCACACATCGAACGGTTCGATTGGTACCTGGTGATACCTAGACTTCAAGTCGATCTTGTTGAAATATTTTACCCCTTTGAGTTGGTCTAGAAGGTCATCAATCTGTGGGATCGGGTACCTATTCTGGACAATGATGTTGTTCAGCACCCGATAGTCAATACAAAGTTTTGAAGTCCCATCCTTCTTCTGCACCAACATGATCGGGCTCCCACAGGGCGATGAACTTGGTCGAATGTGACCTTTCTGCAGCAGCTTCTAGATCTACCTCTTGATTTCATCGTTCTCCAAAACAGAGCACTGATAGATCATCCCATTGGGAAGCAATGCTCTTGGGGTTAGATCGATGGGGTGTTTGACCAGACAGTGCAGAGGCACCCCTACGGGCGAGGTGAAGATGTCTCGATACTCGTCCACGACCTTGTCCATTTTTTTTTGTCGTAAGGAGGAGCCCTGTCTGGAGGTCATGGCCACAGTATCCTTATTTCCATGAGGGTGCATCATCAGGAAAACAAATTTTCCGGTTTTGGAAATTAGCTCACTGCATTGTTTTGCAGTAACCAAAGAGATAGTGGAAGGCGGTGGTACCTCAGGTATACTATACAACTTATTTCCCAAGGTAACAATAATAGCGCAAGGATGGGACTCATACATAACATGTCGCTTCCACAAGTATTGTTGGCCTAATAATACATCACAAACATCAATAGGAGCAATGTCACATAATACCTCATCGATAAAGGGCTTGATGTTGTAGGGAAGGTGACACTATTGGCTGACGCAGAGATCCCGTCCTTAGTGAAGGCACCTGATGGTGTATGGATGTGGGTGTGTTATGGTTGGAAAGCCCAAATGCTTCACGACCTCTACTGAAATGAGGTTCTTTTGGCTCCCATTGTCAAAAATGAACTCTAGCGGGGAACCCTTTACCACATCTGGGAGTGGAAGAGATGCTCCTCCTCCTAAGGATCTTCCAGTTCTTCCTTTTGGATCTTCGTGGTGGTAATGGTGGCATTGGGCTCTTCCTTGATGGTGTCTCAGAAATAATTCCAAGTGGGTATGACCGAGAACAGAGAGGTTCCCTCCTCATCCTTTTTCTCACAGTAGGTTTCCCACTAGTCCTTGACATGGGAGGCAGCTTTGAGCAGTGAAAAAATAATCTTCTCCTGGCCAAAAAAGTCATGAACCGAGAAATATCCCTCTAATAGATTCAACCATCTATCTATGACATCTACATCTTTTTGGCCATCAAATATGGGAATGTCAAAGTTTACTTGTACCTTACAAGGGGTTGCACCTCCAGAGTGGCTGTTGGATGTAGATGTGTCGCCAATGGGAAATTGTTGAAGGATCTGGGCAAAGTTATCCATCATCGCATTCCTTTTTTTTTCAAGTCCCTCCTCGAGAAATATTTTGATAGGATCTCATGCTCCCTTGTATTTATTTTCGTCCCCCATGGGCAGTTGTCATGGTTTGCAATGATGATCTTGCAAAGGTTCAACCAGATCGAGCCCTAACTCCCTATACCCCGACCTCGTTGGGGACATGCAAAGAAGGATCGAGAAAGAGAAGACCGCTCTGATACCACTGATCCTAATTTATGTAGGAAAGAAAAAAAATACACAAATAACCATGAATACAAAGATGCAGCGGAAATAACACTTCATTTCATTAATATCAAAGAACTGAAATTTGTTTACAGAAGAATGGAAATAAACTAGCTAGGGCGCTGGCAGCTTATCTCTAAGAAGAGATGTGGTGGCTACAGGCCTCTGAACTCTATGTTACAATGAGACTCGAAGGCCTATATATTATTGAGAAACAATGGAAACCCTAAACATCCAAAAACCTAACCCTAGGAGATGAAATGCCAAAATATGGGCCCCGTTGGGGTAAATTGGTATATCAATTTCCCAAGGTCGTAACTTTGGCATATTATCTCTGTTTGATGCACATAAAACATCGCTAGAAATATCTATCTGAGGACTAAAATGTTGATCACGAATATCAAGTTCGAAACAAACCCATATTTTCTAGTGGTTTGATGCCCAAAAAACGTCGTTTAGGGCGTCAAAACGGCTCCGGAAGTTCAAGACCCGAAAAAATGCCAAAAATAGTAAATTGTGCTACAATTAAGTAAACTGAAAAAATGAAAGAAACAATGGTGGGGGTCCACATGGAATAGGTGGGTGGCCACCAATATCCACCTAGATCATTCCTCCCCCCTTAGGAAGCAATGGTCCCCATTGCATTGAGTTCCTCCATGAGATGAGGAAACTTTTGCTGAACTGGTCCCTGGTGAGCCACTTGCCTTGTTGAAGGATTTGGCCTGCTTTGAAAACTCAATATAGTTGGATCCTTTGTTGGCGGGTTTTCTTGATATGTGTGTCCATAATCCGATCATTTGTGGCTTGTTCCATGCAGTCTTGATTTAACTCTATTGGTGTGAGTTGTTCTACCATGTCGGATGTGTCTAGTAGAGGTAGAAAGTAGGGCTGAAGGTGGTCCACATTGAACACTGGGTGCAGACCAAGGAATGGTGGAATACTGAGCTCAAATTAATTGTCCCCTACATCCTTGGTGATGGTGTATCGCCCATATCAGAGAAGGCGAAGCTTTCGGTGGGGTATGGCGAGGCGCTCCTTCTGCAAATGTAGCCACACTTTGTCGCCCACCTAGAAGTTGTGTTGCACCCGATGTTGATCATGTCGATGCTTGTACTTAGCATTGGCTCTGTTCAATATGTCATGAACTTGTTGGTGACTATGTTGAATGCACTCAATGAAGTTGTTCGCCTTGGTAGCTTCAGACTGGACATGAGACGAATCAGCCTAAGTAGATGCAAAGGGCATGGCTATGTCAATGGGACATAGTGGCTGGAATCCCAAGCCTAGTTGAAAGGGGTTGTGGTCGGTTGAGCTGTGGAGGGGCCATTTATATATATTTTGTACATAAGGGAGGCTCTCATCCCATGTGTGTGGATGCTTTGAGTTGTACATTCACAAAATGTGTACGATCATCCTGTTGACGACCTTTGTTTGGCCATCATTTTGGGGATGGAAAGATGTGGACTTGGTGAGATTCATGTCCAGCATTGACCAGAGGCTGGACCAAAATTTACTTAGGAACCTGCTGTCCCGATTTAAGATGATAGACTATGGGAACCCAAAGTGTAGCCAAACATGTTCAAAGAAGATTTTAGTAGTGGATTCTGCTGTGATATTATTCTTGTAGGCCGCCATAATGGCCATCTTCGAGAATTTGTCGATGACCATGAAAACAAAGTCATTTCCATTCTTAGTAGAAGGAAGGTCTAACATGTAATCCAGGGAGATGGATTCCTAAGGTTTACTAGGGGTAGGTAGCAGAGTATAGAGACCTTTCTTCTTGATGGTTGGTTTGGCAATGGCACAAGAAGTGGAGGATCTGATGTACTTCTCGACATCTTGTCAAAGGTTTTGCCAATAGAAATACTTCTGTAATACTACCACTATTTTCTTGACCCCGAAATGCCTAATGACCCAACTGTAGTGCGCTTCCCAAATCATCTTGGCACACTTGCTTGAAGGAATATAAAGGTGTCCCAGGTAACATAGTAGTGCATCCCGGAGGTGAAAATTTGGAACTCAATTACCCTCCAAGAATGTCTTGCATGTGTGGCCGAATTCTGGATCGCTCTTGTAGAGAAGTGGCCAATCAGAAGTCTTGTGCCCACAAGAGTTGAGCACGGTGGTTATCGCCACGATCGGTGGTCGGCTAAGGAAGTCTGCAACATTATTGGTGCTTCCATTCTTGTACTTGATGTTCAAATGAAACTATTGCAAATATGTGGACCACTTCTGATGGCGATCATTCTGCAACTTCCCTTGTGTCTATATGAACTGCAGGGGTAGGTGGTATGTGTGGATGATCATTTCCTTCCCCAAAATGTAATGCTTCCATTGTCAGAAAGCATGCACAATGGAACACATTTGTTTGTCATAAGTAGGATTCTTTTGGATTGTGTCGGACACTATCACACTTTGATATGCCACTGGATGCCTCTGTTGAGTAAGAACTGCCCCAATTGTATAGTCAGAGGCATCTGTCTTGATCTCAAATGGTTGTTGAAATTCTAGTAATGTGAGCACTAGGGCACAACAAAGGCGATGTTTCAATTCTACGAATGCCTTTTGTTGAGATTCGAACAAAAATAATTTTTCTTTCACTCCTCCCTTGGTGACTTGAGTCAAGGGCCAAGTCATATGAAAGAATCCCAACATGAACCTGTGGTAGAAATTAGCAAGACCCAGAAAGTTGCAAAGCTTTGATAGAGTGGTCAGGGTTGGCCAATCCTGGATGACTTGGATCTTGGTTAGATCCACATGCACCCCACGCTCATCAATAATGTATCCCAGATATTGAACCTAGGTCATGCCAAAAGTGCACTTCTCCAAATTAGCACACAACTTGTGTTTCTGTAGTGTTTGGAGGACCTGTCGGATGTGGTGGAGGTGCTCTTCCCAAGTCTCATTGAATATCAGGATGCCATCCAAGTACACTACTACAAAGGAGTTGGTGAATGGTCATAATATGTCTTCCATCAGTCTCATGAAGGTTGCAGGAGCATTTGTCAACCCAAAAGGCATGACCAACCATTTGAAAAGGCCCTCCTTAGATTTCAAGGAAGTCTTCCACACATCAGACTATTCGATTGGTACCTGGTGATACCCATACTTTATGTCGATCTTGCTAAAATATTTTACCCCTTTGAGTTGGTCCAGAAGTTCATCAATCCGTGGGATCAGGTACCTATTCCAGTCAATGATCTTGTTCAATGCCCGATAGTCAATACAGAGTCTCCAAGTCCCATCCTTCTCCTACACCAACACAATCTGGTTCCCACAGTGCGATGAACTTGGCCAGATGTGACCTTTCTGCAGCAGCTACTGGATCTGCCTCTTGATTTCATCATTCTCCAGAACAGAGTGCCAACAGATTGGTCCATTGGGAAGCGACATACCTAGGGTTAGATCGATGGGGTGTTTGACCTGACAGTGTAGAGGCACCCCTACGAGTGAGGTGAAGATGTCTCGGTACTCCTCCATGAACTTTTCCATTTGTTGTTTTCGTGCAAAGGAGCCCTGTCTGGAGGTCGTGGCCATATTTTTCTTCTTTCCCTGAGGGCGGATCATCAGGAAAACAAATTTCCCAGTTTTGTAAATGAGCTTACTGCATTGTTTTGTAGTAACCAAAGAGATAGCGAAAGGTGGTGGTACCTCTGGTATCTTGTACAAATTATTTCCCAAGGTAACAATAACAACACGAGGTCGAGACTCGTACATAACATGTTGCTTCCACAAGTATGGTTGGCCTAATAATACATCACAAACATCAAGAGGAGAAATGTCACATAATACCTCATCGGTGAAGGGCTTGATGTTGTACAGAAGGCAAAAATGTTGGCTGACGTGGAGATACCATCCTTGGAGAAGCCACCTGATGGTGTACAGTTGTGGGTGGGTTGTGGTCGACAAGCCCAACCACTTCACGACCTCTGCTGAAATGAGGTTCTTTTGGCTCCCACTATCGACAATAAATTGTACCGGGGAACCCTTTACCCATAACTGGGAGTAGAAGAGATGCTCCTCCTCCTCTGGATCTGATCCAGCTGGATGTCAGTGGCCACCCACCTTTTCCAAGTAGCTCAAAACAATTTTTTGACAATTTTGGAAATTTACTATTTTTAGCAGTTTTAACTTTCGGGGCCATTTTGAGGGCCTAAATGAAGGTTTTTTCGGGAACGATCTTCTCAATGATATATGAAGGCCTAATTGAGCCTCCAAAATGAATATCCTCGATGATACCTTTCCAACGAGCTATCATACACCTAAAACGGAGATCGTATGCAAACGTTACGACCCCGGGATGTTGATGTAGTAACTTACCTAGATGGGGCCCACATGACTTTTGGCACTTCATCTCCTAGGGTTAGGTTTTTGGATGTCTAGGGTTTTGGGCATTCCTGTTTATTGTAAAAATTCCTTCATAGGCTCATTGTATTCATCTTCTTGTGAATGAGCACAACCGTCACATCTCTTCTTAGAGATAAGTAGCCACCATTCCAGCAAGCTTGTTTCCGCTACATTTTACAGTTTCAGCTTATTTCCTTATTGAATAGAAAACTAGTTTTACTGTATCTTTGTTATTTTGTGTTAAGCACCAGTTAATAATCTGTATTCATTTTGTTCTTCTCATAAAATCCAAATCAGTGGTATTAGAGCGGTCTGCTCCTTGTCGTCTTAATGCATGTCCCCAACAAGGTCGGAGTAGAAAGAGTTGGGTCTTGAGCTTGTTTCTCTTGAGGACAAAATCTCTCGCATGCCCAACCAACCTCTCATCGTAGGAGAAAAGAAATATGATAGGACAGGAGATCCTTTCAAACTGTTGATTGAGGAATCCCTCACACAACAAAGGAACGAGATGATGGATAGTTTCGCGCAAATCCTTCGGTGACTACCAAAAGGTGACGCATATTCTTCGAACGGAGGTGCCACCCCCTTTAAGGTAAATATAAACTTCAATATTCCTATATTTGAAGGTAAGATAGACACATATGCTATAGACAAGTGGTTGAATCTACTAGAAGGGTTTTTTTTGTCCATAACTTTTCGAATAGGAAAAGATTACTTTTGCGCTCCTCAAAGTTGTTCCCCATTTCAAAGATTGGTGGGAAAATTTCTGTGAGCAAAATAAAACAGAGGAAACCTCATTATTTACAGTCATGGCCACCTAGGAATCATTCAAGGATTCTATTAAGGAACAACACTACCCTGTCGGAAGTTATGACGACTTGTATACCAAATGGACCACACTACGGCAAGAAAGAGACCAAGCAATGTCAGATTTCACAAATATCTTTCATACCTTGCACACCAAGATGGGTATCAAATATTCAGAGCAATATCTGGTGCTCAAGTATCACATCTCTCTGCATAGATACATCCAGACCGAAATGGAATTTTCGGACATCTCATCCTTGGGCACGGCCTACCGATATGCCGTCAAAATCAAGCAGAAGCTCAAACAAAAGACACGACAATTTGGGCCTGGGAACCCCTCACAACAAAATCTAGGAAAGGGTGGCCCCAACCCACAGAACTAAGGACAGAGAAAATATGGATAGTATCAGGACAACCATTCAAAGTCACAAGCAAAGAAGGACACCGAAAAGATGAAGAAAGATATCGGGAATTGGTGCGACTTCCATAAGAGCCCTTGGCATAACACTATTGACTGTCTCTCAAAGAAGTCACTGCTGGCTGAAGTGAAAGCCTATGAATCAGATGCAAGTTCATACTCTGAGCCAGAACCATAAAGGGGAGGATGAATCATTGATGCGGAACCCAATGCCACCGTTTCTACCACCAAGATCCAGTCTGGTGAACCAGACGAGCCAGAAGAAGGAGAATTCCTCTTCCATTCATAGATGTGGGTAAAAGGCACCCCATTGCACTTCATCGTCGATAGTGGTAGCCAAAAGAACCTCATCTCAGCAAAGGTCATCAAGCAGTTGGCCCTGCCGAGAACACCGCACACACAACCCTACACCATTGGATGGCTCCACCAAGGAAGCAATCTCTGCGTCATCTAACAGTGTCGACTGTCGTATGACATCAAGCCCTTCAAAGACGAGGTATTGTGTGATGTTCCTCCTCTCGAAGTTTTTGATGTTCTTTTGGGCCAACCTTATTTATGGAAACGTCATGTTGTATATGAGTCTATTCCTCATAGTTTTGTTATTACTTTGAATGGGAAATTGTACGGGATACCCGAAGCAGTCCCACCTAGTGCTATTTCCTTGATCTCTGCTAAGCAATGCAAGAAGGTCATCTCTCATACGAGGAAGTTTGTCTTCTTCATGATTCGCTCTCAGAATAAGGGAAAGATCACAGCCACATCCAGGGTCTCTGTGGCCAACCTATCCACACAGTAGAAGCAATTAGATAAGTCCATGGACGAATACTCATATATCTTCTCCTCACCTATCGGGGTACCTCTGCACTGCCAGGTCAAGCACCCCATCGATCTGACCCATGACACACTGCTGCCCAATGGGTCAGTCTATCGTCACTCTTTGTTAGAGAATAAGGAGATCAAGTGACATATCTAAGAACTACTCCAAAAGGGGTAGATCCATCCCAGATCATCACCTTGTGAGATCCCAATCTTGCTGGTACAGAAGAAATATGGAACTTGGTGACTCTGCATTGATTACCGAGATCTGAATAAAATCACAGTCAGAAATCGGTACCCGATTCTCTGAATCGACGACCTCCTGGATCAACTCATGGGGGCCAAATACTTCAGTAATATTGATCTGAATTCTAGCTACCACCAGGTCTTGATAGAATAGATATATGTATGGAAAATCACCTTCAAGTCAAAGGAAGTCCTTTTTGAATGGTTGGTCATGCCCTTCAGTTTGACAAATTCTCCAACCACTTTCATGAGGAAGATGGACGATATCCTGCGACCATTCAAAAATAATTTTGTAGTGGTGTGTCTGGATGACATTCTCATTTACAAAAAGACTTAGGCCAAACACTTGCAGCATTTTCAGCAGGTTTTGCACACTTTGTGGCAGCACAAGCTATATGCCAACTTGGAAAAATGCTCCTTCGACATGGACAGGGTCCATTACCTGGGCTACATAATTGATCAGCATGGCATACATGTGGATCCAACCAAGATCCAATTCATCTGTGACTGGCCAACCCCAACCACACTCACTGAGTTGCAGAGCTTCTTGGGCCTTGCTAATTTCTACTACAAGTTCATGTTGGGATTCTCCCATATTGCATGGGCCCTCAGCCAAATAACCAGGGGTGGTGGTAAGGTGAAATTTGCGTGGGGCCGGTCCCAACAAAAATTGTTCAACGATTTGAAGCAGCGCTTGTGCTCATACCCAGTACTTTCACTACCAGACCTGAAGCAACCCTTTGATATTGAGACAGATGCTTTAGACTATGCGGTGCACGTCTTTCTCACTCAGCACGACCACCCCGTGGCCTATCATAGTGAGAAACTATCAGATGTTGTCTGTAAGTACCCTAATTACAACAAAGAAATGTACTCCATTGTGCAAGCCTGCCGCTAGTGGAGACATTACATTCTTGGGAAGGAGATGGTCATCCACACTGATCATAAGCCACTGTAGTTCATGCAGACACAAGGAAAATTGAAGAATGATCACCATCAAAAGTGGTCCACATACTTGCAACAATTCCACCTCAACATCAAGTATAAAATAGGAAGCACCAATCGCATCACCGATTGCCTCAACAGACCGCGAGTCACGACACTCACCACGGTGCTAGACTCCTTCAACCATGAGACCTCTAGATGGCCCCAACTCTATAATACAGACCTGGACTTCGCTACCACCTACCAAATGTTGGGTGCAATTGAGGTTGTCAATAATTTCCATCTCAGGATGGGTTGTTGTGT
>JASDQU011509442.1:7748-22509 GCA_032191745.1 Picea mariana
ACGATTAAACTTCCCCATAATCCTAAAAATAATGATCAGTTACAAAAAGAAGTAATTTATAACGATAGTTATCCTATTTTAAAGGGATCGTTACGAACATGTCTGACATATCTGGGGCCTTTTTCTTCGACCTCCATATGTCCAAAATTTGTTGGAACATGCTCAATCCTACCTGAGAATTTATTCCATCTTGGTGATTTCCTCCTTTAGAGTGCTCAACTGAGATAGTTGATTTTCCCCGATGCTCTCGATCGCCTCAACTCTTATTTATGTTTTCTGTCATTTTCTCTACTTCTTCTTCACTGCTTGCTTATAGATTTCATCTGCTTGTCCATTGATAATTATTTCTCTCATAACAGGGTTTAATCTAACCCCTAATTCTAGTTCAGTCAGGGGTTAGTCTGAAATTTAGTTGCTAATATCTATGCAACCAACATTTATCTCTTACTCATTGATAAGCTTTCCATGTTAGTTGAAAACCCTGTTGTACTGGATACTATTCGATTGGATTTATCCATGTCTTCCAACCTCACAGAGACCATGATTTATTTCTTCCTTAACTCTATAGAACTAAGGAAATCGATCCAGCTCGAGATTACTTCACTTATGCATGAGATGATRATTTCTTGTAGTAGAATAAATCCACCTATATCTGAAGACCCATAGTCCTCGAATCCTGATCATGAATTACTGACAGGGTACGTTGGTTCGACATGCTTCACCAATCTACTTTTAATTATGAGTGTTTGAGTTAGTTATACAATGATGCTCACTTGACATGTCATATGGGAAGCACCCGAACCAACGACATGAGGTTATTTGACTAGCCGTCACCTCCCCCCATGAGTTGTTGATTTGACATATTAGAGCATGTGACATCAGGGCTGCTGGGAAAATGGTTTCAGGAAGACTTCTTTTCACCCTGATGTACTTATAAGGGTGTCACATGTCCAATACTAAAACCACTGTAGTTTTCCCCGGCCCACCCTCACATAATTAAATTCAATGTTATTTCTCCACTTGATATGGGTCTCGACCGTTGATATGGGATTCTTCAAGATCAACGGTCCATCGGATTCCCTCCTTTGTGATCCCATTATATTTTTCCACATTTCCACCACATATGACCTGGACCTCCAAATCGCACCATGTCTCTACATTGCTTTACTCTCCTGCTAAATTTAAAGCTCATATTTAAAGAATAATCGTTAGGTGATAACATAGGCTCCAAATGGGGATGTTATCCTCCCTGTGAGGTAGAAAGTAACTATAGAACTGGTTCCTTCTTTGTTGGGTTGATTTCAAAATCTTTGTGTGCATCCTGTTACGTTTTGGAGACTCAACGTCAAATCTTAAAACCAGACTTTACAAACTTCTCTCCACTGGATGCTGAAAAAATACCGCTAGGATCTAACTGTACATACTACTAAAAATTTAAAACAATGATTGACCAACAAGATTATTCACACACTCCTACCTACCCTAGCTGCTAAAAAAGGACTTCCAATCAAGTGAAATCATAATCCCAATGTAGCCATGATATCATTCTATCCATTGTTCTTTTTCTTTGCACTTTCTTGTTCCAAAGCCTTTTTACTGACAATTCATTCAAAATTTTATCCATAAGTCCAATTATTAAAAATTTTAAAGACCCTGGATTGTTCACTTCCTCCAATAGGATCGCAAATGGATCTTCTAAAATATGCACAAAACAATCATCATGTTTCACTCCTTCCACTACATTTCTGTTTTCAGGTGATTCAACTTGTTGACTTCTATTGAAAAACTGATAGATTTGTTGAGAAGTATGGTAGTAAGGATTTCTTGATTCATAAGGAAACCACGGTTGGAGAACATCATCTGATGTAAAAAGACTCATATTTGATATAGACATTGATTTGTTGTAATCCACTATTATTGGTAGATTCTGATTGTAAACCTTTTCCATATAATGTATCTTGGGATCATGAATCATATGAAATATTGTTTCCTTTTCAGGATTCAAGACAAAAGAGAAAGCTTACTCCACAAGTTTGTTTTCACTACTTGGAGTCTCTATAGATGAAGTTTCAAAATCTTCATCCATGTCTAGGCTGCTTAGAAATAGGATTGCTATGTCATTTTCAAGGGAAGAAAGGAAACCAAGAAATACTTTGTCTTGATAGGAATATTGTTGAACATCTGACTCAAAAACTTCTTCATTTTCTCCACTGTCTTCATAGGTACATTTTTCAATTTCTTTGGATTTTTGGACATGCTCATTTTCAACTTTATCTTTGACCAATTAATGCACTTTTGAATTGACAAGATCTTCTACAAAAAAAGTAATAGCGTCATCAAGCACCTGAGAAGAGTGTTGCAATATCTTGTCAATTTGTTTCGTTGGTTTAGTGTGATTTTGCATCAACACAAATTCGTTTTCCTCAATAATGATCTTAGAATTTTKTTTCAACAATTTAAATACAGCAAAGCACAAGGGTAAAKAATTCTCTTCAGATGATCCAATACTTTGCTCCTTGTAACTATGATACGTAGGTTGATTTATCTCACTGTATTGCTGAAAAAGAACATCTTCAACATCACAATCCTCCTCATATTTTTCATATACAGGTAAATCAACCACCTGTTCAATGTCATCTAACAAGAAAAAACTTGGAACATCAACATGTTCTTCAACAAACTGATTTGTAAACTCATCATCTTGATCGTCTATAAACGAATACATAAAACATTAATAATTTTTCTTATCATGAGATGGATCAACACCCCCTCTTTCAATAGGTGGAATATAATTTTTTTCAGAATCATTGGCATTGGAAACTGCAAGAGGACCTATGGTATTGTCAATTCTATGCTCAGGATCCCAATCAACCCCTTTCTTCTCATATTCACTTTCAAGTTATTAAGCATTCAATCCCTCATTTTGAATCAATTTACATGCTTGTATGTTGTGTTGAATGTCTTGAGAATTATTTCACATTTGTAGTAAGGACTTGGATCTTCTTTCCATAAGGAGGAAAGATGAATCTGGATGGAGAGTAGTTTCATAATGGAGCATGGAAACAACTTTAGTGGGTCGAATTTCTTTGGGCAAATTTTGATAGATAATGGAAAACCTTCTACTGAATATAGAAAACATTTCATTGTCCTTATTTTTTAAATCATAGAACTCTCAAAGTTGTAGGTCCAAATATTTATTCTTTCCCCAAAACCTTGAAAAGACATCTTTCAATTCCTCCCACGAGCTAATCGTCTTTGGCTACAAATTCTTAAACCAGTCTTTGGTATCTCCTTTCAAGGACTGAAAAAAGGCCCTCATAGAAACATCATCATGGTCAATCTAAAAAAAATCTATAAAATGCTCAAACCCTTGGATGTGTTTTTCAGCTGAGATGGTATTAGGTTCCACATCAAACACAAGTAGGCACTTATAGTACTCAGGAGGAAAATCATGAACGAATTGACGTAGCTTCAAGGGTATGTATCTATGCTAAATCTTGGGGGATGTTGGATTAAGTATAGGAGGTGAAATACCAGTCTTGGATTCATGAGGCTCATCGTTATGGTCCTTACATGGCTTAGATGGAATATTTTTATCAAGGCCAGTGATAAATTGACGGGACATTTGTGTAACTTTAAGAGGGGGATACATAATTTCTAGATTTTCATGGTCATCATTTGCATGTAGTAAGTAAATAAGAACTTGTATATCATTTTCAAGAAAGGACTAGAGGAAAATTATAACAAATAGTAAAATGACTTGGAAAAAATCTCAATTTGAGCATTTGTTTTCTTCCATAATGCCTTCTCATACCTCTACCAAGGGGAATCATCTTCTAGTGAATTCTCTGAACTGCATTTGAAATTTGAGTGGAGTCACCAATAACGTTTTTGGATCTGGATTCTACATCGAGAGTGGATTCACCATTGATATTTTGGAAGCTGGATTCTGCATTAAGGGTGGAGTCTCCAGTGAAAATTGGAATTTTTGGATTCTTCTAATAGTGGAATCACCTTCAAACTATTTTTTTGAGGTGTGGGGTCGCCAAAGAAGGAATATAGCCAATATGTGCCTAAGTGTCTGCTGCTCTCAAACCTTAGAACTCAACCATGTCATTCTTTCCCAAGGAATTTTTTTTGATTTCCTCCCCAACAACGGCACCAAAATGTTAGCACTCTGTAAATTCTATCCGACTGATAGACAAATGACAAAGGTAACTATTTCAACCAGCTTTAGAGATAAGGCACTAGCCTTCTCAACTCAGAGAGGGTTCTCTCATGTCACTTAATGTTTCTTTAGAAATCAATGGCTATATTTGGTTTGTTTTGGGGTTTTTTTATAAAATAACTGAAGAAATGAAGATAACATTTGGGCTATGGAGTCTGGAATGAACAATGAAAAATAAACTTTTCATCGTTGGTTTATGGAGTTTGAGTTTATATCTGAAATTTTCATGGCATCATAGGAAAAAGAAACATATAACTGCATCAGAACATATTAAAATAAATTCTGAATTAGTTAGTTAAGAAGAAATACACATAGTCTAAATTGCTTAAGCCAAGAGCATCGCAATGATGAAGTCTGGGCTTTTGTTTCTCCAATTTAGACAGATGAAAGTGTAAATTAAATATAAGATCAGATGAATTACATAATATAAAATAATACAACACTCATATCACAAACAATTAGAATCTTTTCATAAACATTTCAAAATCTGCTTCTGTATTTGTATATTCATTCTAGCCCCAAAGTTTTACAAAAGTCTTCCTGCTCAGAGGGAAGGCTCCTCTTTTCTCCATGATTTATATATCCTAAAGATAATATATATAGAGAGAAGTTACTTATGGAATTCAAAATGATTAAACTTCCCTATAATCCTAAAAATAGAGATCAGTTACAAAAAGGAGTAATTTATAATGACAATTATCCTATTTTAGAGGGATCGTTACGAACAGGTCTGACATATCTGGGACCTTTTTCTTTGACCTCCATATGTCCAAAATTTGTTGGAAAATACTCAATCCTACATGAGAATTTATTCCATATTGGCGATTTCCTCCTTTAGAGTGCTCAACCAGGTTAGTTGATTTTCCTCGGTGCTCTCGATCGCCTCAACTCTGATTTCAGTTTTCTGTCGTTTGCTCTGCTTCTTCTTCACTGCTTTCTTATAGATTTCATCCACATGTATGTTGATTATTAGGTCCCTCATAACAAGGTTTAATATGATTCATGATTCTGTTTCATTCATGGGGTTAGTATGAAATTTAGTTGCTAATATCTACATAACCAACCTTTCTCTCTTACTCATTGATAAGCTTGCCATGTTAGCTGAAAACCTTGTTGTACTAGATATTGTTCGATTGGATTTGTCCATGTCCTCCAACATCAGAAAGACCACGATTTTTTGTGTTTTTTAACTCTACAAAACTGACAAAATCGATCCAGCTCGAGATTACTTGTAATGTTCCTGACTTGGCTAATCTAGGAAACGCTGCTAATGTGTGTGTAGGATCAAAGGTTTACAACATATAAATGATCATACAAATAATAAACGTGACAAAGGACTACAAATTTTGTATTATGATATCTCTGTGGATTACAAAATGGCCGAATGCGGCCGAATAACTGACAATACTCGACTAGATCAACATACAAAGGATCTTAGCCAAAATATAAATAAGCAACTGTGGCTGAATAAAATAACAACACTCAGCTAGATCAAAAGACAAAAGGATCTTAGCCGGAATAGAAATAAGCAACTAAAAGATAATACGTGGAATATGGGAGCACTACGGAATCAATGAAGAATGATGGAAGACCTGGATGATCTTCTTGGTGACTAGGGTGTGTCTTTCAACACTGAAATTAGCCAACTAGTGTCTTCCTCCTGGAATACACTGAACTATCTCTCCTGAGATGCACCTCTTCTACTCAATGACAAGTCATAATCTGCACAATGATGAATTAGGTCAATGACCCTTCTTTTATAGCTTTCCAAAACCCTAAATCATGCCGAAACCCTAATTCACTATTGACTTCTATTTTTAGCTCATAATGAATTAAAAGCATTTTTAACCCTTGTTAGCTCAATGTCACTTTCCAAATATAACACCTGTGACTAGAGTGACCTCTAGTAACCTTGTTTACCCCTCTTTGGCCCTGGCTATAGTCTAACTGGGTGGTTTAGACCATTAAGCCTCCTTTTCTAGAGCTCCTATTTGGAAAGGAGCATTACAGTCCTCCCTTCTCAAAATTGCTTGTCCTCAAGCAATACCAGTCTAGGGTGCTGCAACACCTGCTCGCTCTCCCAAGTAGTGTCCTCTATTGAAAGTCCTCTCCATCTGATCAAACACTCTCTAATGACCCTGCTCCTTAGTTTCTGCTCTGGGAACTCCAAAACCTCCTCTGGAACTAACTCCAACTGTCCCTCCTCATCCAACGGGGGAATCTCCTCTAATATGTTAATGAATTGTCCCACTGTCTTTTTTAGGCAAGACACATGGAACACATTATGAATATTTCTCCCCTCTGGAATCTCTATCTCATAAGAAACCTCGCCTACTCGGCACATGATCCTGTAAGGACCATAAAATCTGGGCTTCAGCTTCTCGTCTCCATTCTTTTTCAGAGATGACTATCTATAGGGTTGGAGTCTCAAGAAAACCAAATCTCCAACCTCAAAGCTACGCTCTATCCTGTGCCTATATGTGCTTATCTTCTGTCATTTTTTCACCGTCTGCAGGTTCTCTTTCAACAATTTGAGAATCTATTGACTCTCTATGATCCAATACTTGGCCTTGGGAGCTCTGCTCTCCCCGAAGACCAAGTCTACCAAAGTGGGAGCATCATATCCGTACAATGCTCGGAAGGGTGTCATACCAATGGACATGTGGAAGGTGGTGTTATAACAATGTTCCCCTAAATGTAACCACTTTACCCACATTCTCTGCTATCCTCCTACATAGTTCCTCAAATACCCTTCAACCCACTTGTTTACAATCTCGGTCTACCCACTTGTTGACAATCTCGGTCTACCCATCTGAAGGTTTTGAAAAACCCCTAATGGCCTACTAGAGGTGAATCATGAAATGCGATGAGGATTTTCTTCTTAAGCCCTGAATCTAGCACCAAGTAAACTCTATCCTTGTAAAATATGACATTGTCAATGACACTGTACCGGTCATCATGTATCTTCCCATCCATCACCTCAAAAGTGAACTTGTTCTTGGAATATTCCACTAACAAGTGGGATTTCCAATCTACTGAAATATCCATCAAAGAACATGCCGCAGGTCTCCTCAATAGTGCATCAGCCACAATGTTCTTCTTCCCCTTGACATACTCTATGTCAAAGTCGAATGCTTGTACCTTTGTCACCCATTTATGTTGTCACTCACTGAGGTCCTTCTACTCAAGGAAATACTTCAAACTATTGTGATCGGTCTTGACCACGAATTTGTTGCCCACCAAATATTGTATGAACTTGGTCAAGGCATGCATGATTGCCAACATTTCGTTGTCATAAATGGAGTACAAACTCTTAGGTTGACTAATATTCCATCTCTTGAATACAATGGGGTGTCCTCCCTGCATCAAAACTGCATCGATCCCTTCGTCGGATGCGTCACACTCTAGTACAAATGGCAGGGTGACGTCTGGTAGTGCCAACACTGGACAAGTGCCCATGAATTCCTTCATGTGGTCAAAGGATTCCTGTGATTTCTCAGTCCATATGAAGGCCCCAAGCTTGGTAAGATCTATCAGCAGTGATCCAAGATGATAAAAACCCAGACGAACCACCTATAATAGTTGCACAACCCAAAGAAGATCCTTAATTCTGTCATGGTCTTGGGCGTCGGCCAATCCAGAATGGCTCTGATCTTCTCTTGGTGCACCTATACCCCATGTGCACTGATGATGTGGCCTAAGTAAAGTAGCTATGTCATACCGAACTCACACTTGGACTCTTTGGCATATAATGACTGTGCCTCCATGATGCTCAATACCTCATCCAAGTGCCTCATATGCTCTTTCCATGACCGGCTATATATCAAGATGTCATCGAAGAAAACCAAGACTAATTTCCTTAACTGATCCCTGAATATATGGTTCATGAAATACTGGAATGTAGCAGGTGCATTGGTTATCCCAAATGGCATAACTAGGAACTCGAAGTGTCCAAAATGACATTGAAATGTCGTCTTTTCTATGTTCTGCTCTCAGATGTTGATCTGGTGATATCCAAAGCATAGATCAATATTTGAGAAGAAAACTGCCCCATGCAGTTCATCCATCAACTCGTCAATGTGTGGGATCGGGTACCGGTTTTTTATAGTTTTCTTGTTCAAGGCTCGGTAATCAATGCACATCCTCATGGTGCCATCCTTCTTCAGAACTAAGACAACTGAAGAAGAAAATGGGTTGTTGCTCGGTCTAATGTGTCCCATCGCCAACAATTCCTTGATTTCCTTCTCTATCTCATCCTTGAACCTCCTAGGATGATGATAAGGGGGGGGTGATCATAGGTTTGGCCCCCTCCTATAACTCAATGGTGTTCTCAAACCCCCTGTCAGGTGGTCTCCCTAGTGGGATTGCCTCAAAGACCTACTGATGTCATCCCAATAAATTCTTGATCTCTATGTGGTATTGTTGTCGATATTTTGAATCCTTATGAGTAGTGATCAAGCATTTTGCGGCATATTCTACCTCCCCATGTCTAAATATCCTCTCCATCCTCTTGGCTGAAACTATCCTAGGTGCTCCTGTCGACATACCTCTTAGAACAACCTTCTTCCCATCTTGATCTCTGAATCCCATTTCCAAGGTTTGGTAGTTGGTAGTGATTTTTCCCAAGGTAACCATCCACTTAACTCCTAACACCACATCTGTGTCCGATAGGTCAACCACATAAAATGTGTCTCTCACTATGTAGTTTCCTAACTTCATCTCTAAGTTTGGACTTATGTGTAGACGCTCCACTGTGTGGCCATATGATACCGCAAAATCAAACTCCTCAAACTCCTCTATCTGAAGTGCCCGTCTCGATACTAGTGAAGCATCGATGAAGTTGTGGGTGGCCCCACCATCTATCAGGGTGATTTCCCATTGCCCCTGAATAATCCTTCTGATACAGAGGGTATCATACTTGGAAACACCCGAAAGGGTCGCTATGACTCATCCCTTTGTTGGTTTCCTCCTATTAGCCTGCTTTGGCGGTTGTAGGACTACTGGAGGATGGGCTCCTTCCGGTGTCGGTGGTCTATGGGGAATCTTCTCCTCTATTGGTGATGACTCCTCTTCTGAACTAGTGGATCCACTATCCTTCTCCTCCTCCTCATTGTCCATGTTGTCTCCTTCTACCTCAATATAATGAATCTCTCCCTTGCCCATGCACCTATGGCCTGGGACCCAAGGATCTCTGCTGCTGAAGCAAAGCTTCTTCCTCATAAGATCTCACCTAGTATCATCATCCAACTTCTCCTTGCCCTTGAATTCTCTCTGAAATGGCTTTCTGTCTTGATCCCTCTGGGGCAAAAATGGTTTTGAGAAATTTTTAGTCTTTGGCACTGATTCTGCCAGATCTCGAGTGCGAAGGATGGCATCCTACAAAGTGGGAGGCCTGTATGCCTTCACCCATCCTCTCAAAGGCTCTGTGAGTCCTTTTGTGAATAGCATGATCAGCCTGGGTTCTAATATATCTGTCACTACCACGGCTACCTACTGAAACTCTGTGATGAACACCTCTGATGTGCCAATTTGTCTCAACTGGGCTAGATCCCTGAAGTGTATCTCGGGATCCTTCCTGTCAAACCTATCCATGAGCCTATCTGTAAAATACCTATAGGAGGTGATGCGACTGTGACCCAATGTCACCAGTCCATGATACCACCACTCGTGTGCCTCACCCTCCAAGGGTAAGGTCACGAAACTGATGGCCTTTGTCTCGGTCATCTAGTTGAGCCTGTAATACGTGTCTAGATTTTGTACCCAAGCTTTAGCGGTGTATTTGGATGATCTTTCGAAACAAGGGATGGTGAGTTTCCCAACTTTTCGAAAGAATTCGAGGTTATGCCCCTACTGTTGTTGTTGTCCTCCCCTCTACGGCTCTCTGGGGTAGTTCCTGAGTCTGAGTCCACAGTACTCAACTAAGGTCATGTCCTGATGGAAGTCATGACTCAATGTTGCATACTCCCTCCTATAATCTGCAATTTCGTCAGCATGAGTGGGTGACCTCTATGCTATTGGTAGCGGTGCTGCTACCGTGGGTGCCCTCTGGAAACTGGGAAACAAGGGTCTGGGAATCCTACTCGCAGAGGTGTATGTGCGAGAGGGTGACTGGGGTCTACTGCCTACTCCTGATTTCGCCTGTGCTTCATGCGGGACTTGTGTATCTAGGGTGCCCACTCTAGCCAATCTATCAACCACCTATGCCAAGGACTGAGACATGGTCCGTTGACTAGCTAACATACTGCTGATAACCTGCATGAAAGCTTCCTCTAGATTTATGGGGGCCTTGCCACTACCCTATGGTCACTCATATCCGTCTCCTGGCATCCTCTCTACCTCACACTCAGCCTCACACTCTTCCCTTCTCTTTGCTTCTTTGTGTGCCTCTTCCTCTTCCTCTGAGCTAGGAGGAAAAGGGGGAAAATCAGGCCTATGCCTTCTTTCCCAATGCCTGTTGTAAGTGATATATTCATCACCTACGTGTTCATGGCCCTTTGGGTCTTCTACTACACTCATTGTCTTTAGTAACAGGATGGCAATACTAAAACTCTGATACCACTATAATATTCCTGACTTGGCTAGTCTAGGAAACGTTGCTAATGTGTGTGTAGGATCAAAGGTTTACAACATATAAATTATCATACAAATAATAAACGTGACAAAGGACTACAAATTTTGTATTATGATATCTCTATGGATTACAAAATGGTTGAATGCAGCTGAATAACTGACAATACTCGACTAGATCAACATACAAAGGATCTTAATCGGAATATAAATAAGCAACTGTGGCTAAATGAAATAACAACACTCGGCTAGATCAAAAGAAAAAAGAATCTTATCTGGAATAGAAATAAGCAACTAAAAGATAATACCCAAAATATGGGATCACTGCGGAATCAATGAAGAATGATGGAAGACCTAGATGATCTTCCCGATGACTAGGGTGTGTCTTTCAACACCGAAATCAGCCAACTAGTGTCTTCCTCCTAGAATACACTGAACTATCTCTTCTAAGATGCGCCTCTTCTCCTCAATGACAAGTCATAATCTGCATAATGATGACATAGGTCGTTGACCCTTCTTTTATATCTTTCCAAAAGCCTAAATCATGCTGAAACCCTAAATCACTGCCGAAACCCTAATTCACTGTTGACTTCTATTTTTAGCTCATAATGACTTAAAAAAACTATTAACCCTTGTTAGCTCAATGTCACTTTCCGAATATAACACCTGTGACTAGAGTGACCTCTAGTAACCCAGTTTACCCCTCTTTGGCCCTATCTATAGTCTAACGGGGTGGTTTAGACCACAAAGCCTCCTTTTCTGGAGCTCCTATTTGGAAAGGAACATTACATTACTTCACTCATGCATGAGACGACGATTTCCTGGAGTAGAATAAATCCACCCATATCTGAAGACCGGTAGTCCTGGAATCCTAATAATGAATTAATGATAGGGTACGTTGGTTTTCCACGCTTCAGAAATCTACATCGAATGATGAAATTTTGAGTTAGTTATACGACGACGTTCACCTGACATGTCGAACGGGATGTACTCGAACCAACGAAGTGAGGTGATTTGACTAGCCATCAACTCCCCCCATGAGTTTTTGATTTGACATATTAGACCATGTGACATCGGGGATGTTGGGAAAAAAGTTTCAGGCAAATTTCTTTTCACCCCGATGTACTTCTAAGGGTTCCACATGTCCACTACTAAAACCACAATAGTTTTCCCCGGCCCGCCCTCGCATAATTAAATTTCATGTTATTTCACTGCCCAATATGGGTCTCGACCATTGATCTAGGCTTCTTCAATATCAACAGTCCATTGGATTCCCTCCTTTGCAGTCCTGCTATATTTTTCCACATTTCCACCACATATGACCTAGACCTCCAAATCGCGCCAAGTCTCTACATTTCTTTAGTCACCTGCTAAATTTAAAACTCAGATTTCAAGCATAATAATTATGGTGATAACAAACTCAACCCTTATAAATTTCCCTGATATATTCGATTTGAGCCAAGGTTTTGTGCAACCTTTCATACCATCTCATCATGTCCTTACATGATATCATTCCTAGAGAAGTCTCTTCGTGATAGTTCACAACTTGAGCCATCAAAATGTCTCTCTACAATTTAAATTGATTTCAACCTTCTTGGAACTCAACCCTTATGAAAATGATCTCCTAAGTACTGTCTTGGTAAAACTCATATTGATATGGGAGATTTTCAAGTTCTCTCCTCATGGAGTCTACCTCTAACTTGTCCTATTTTTCCATATCAATGGTGGCACTAGATATGGCCATCCCAGCTCCGAGTAGTTCACTTACTTTGGACAACTTGGTATCAAACAATGTTTCTTCTATAGTAATCACCATTGCACAATCCAAAGTGAGGATTCTCATTTTTCTTGTTATTTTTACCACTACCTATATTTTTGTCGTATTATATAGCCTATACATCAACTACCTCATCAAATGTCTATGGAATTTGTTGGTCACCCCACCATAGAATATTTCCTAAACTTCCTAAAGTGTGAAAATATTCTAAGGATGGATCCTTTCCCTTGTCAATTGATGAAACTTGGTTACCCGTGCCTCCTTATTATACTATTATCTATTCCTAGCCTGATGTTGTAGAAGGTTTCCCTCATGAAAGTTTCATTTCTTTGGGTGGAGAGGACTCGAGTCTCTATTGTAGTTATTTTATCCTCCTTGTTAACATATTGTTCTTCATCTCCCTCATCTATGGATGCATCATTTATAGGTTGATCCCTAACATCTGAATTTCCTTGATTTTCTTGACTTTCTAGGGTCTATTCCTTTGGGATGGACCCTTCATTTCTACCTTTATTTTCCTCCTCTTTAGCATTTTCCTACTCTTTGTCATGTTCTTCATCACCCTTATTATATTTATCATCCAAGATGACATGTTATGTGTCTTGTTCTCCCTGTTTTTCGTCTTGAACACCTTCCCTTTCAACATGAGGCTATGACCCTTGTACTAAGGGAGTGGAAATGTTTTCGGTTGTATCAAATTCTGTTACCAGATCCATTATTTGCGATCCTTGGGGTACATGTGTGTCTAGAATTTATGTATAAGATTCATTGATAATGGGGAATAATATATTGTCTATATATTCATTGTAATCATCATAAATTATACTCATGTAACGAATTATTGGTTCCAATACACTTGGTCCTGATGTCACTATCAAGATTTCAGTTATTGATCCAGGTTCTAATTTCTCTACCTAGACCTACTCCACATTCCACTGATCATTTGCTACCCCAAGTGAAGTTTATCTTGGGGGTGTTTTTTCTTCCTCTTTACTATTCTCCTCCATTGGATTTATTATTTCTGAACCTAATGATCGAATAATAGGAGTTTTTCCATACTCATAGAATAATCTCTCATCTTATACTAAGAGTCCTTGTGTTTCAACTCTCCTTGTTGATTTGTCTGCATTTTAATTATGTGCCTCTATAATATCCCCTTCATATTTTTCTAACCATTCCAACTACTCATCCCCTGTCATGGAATTTAATTGAGTTAGGTATAGTTTCTCTTTCCAATATAGATAATTTTGGATGAATATATCATCCTAATCCAAATCAGTTTCAATGAATATCTCATCTTCAAAACATTCATGTGCATATGATTATTAAGATATTACTTGACTAGCATGCTAGGCCACTACGTTTGTTGGATGATGTTTCCTGTACTTTCCTATCTTGTGTGGGTTATTTTACAAAATGCTAACCTAGATAGAATCTGTATGGAATGAATGTTATTTTCTTATCTTTCACCAGAGAAGAATTGAAGCCTTGGAATATAGTTTGGTAAAAAAAAATTGCAAACATTATTATGTCTATTACATGAGCTTCTAGTAGGTGTGGGGCCTCACTAGCCCTAAAAATCCTGATGTAAGTGATTTTCTCTTTCATATACCAATCCCTACTCTGAAGATGACCTTTCTCACTACATCAAAAAGCCTTGGACAATTTTGTTTAAAAATTATGAAATACACTCTAGCTAGGAATTCATCGCAACTTGTAGCATAAGACCTCTTATACATTTTCTCCCACAAAATGATAAAATAGACATGGATGAGTAACTATGAAACATGAAAATTTAATGCTAGACTTGGAAACACGTTCCTGGAACACACCATGTCCAATAGGTAGGATTCCATAAAGAAGTTGAATACTTCTCTTGTTTTTGTTTCTGGGATTGCTCAACACTAATACTGAACTATTTTGAAATTATTATTCCCCACTTAAAAACACTTATGTATATGGATATTGTATATTCCATGGGAATCAAAGCTTCCAAAAACTTGGAGCAATAATTTTCTCCATACAACTGACATATTAAGTCCATGAGGAACATATAGGGTTCTCTGAGGTTTAAAGTGTTGTACCATCAAGAGGCTCTATTCATGAATTTTCCATCCTCCTTCCACTGGGATGCCAATAGTTGACTGGTGTCATGGTGTTCATATAATTTGAACATGAAGTCAATTTTA
>JASDQU011509443.1:0-12577 GCA_032191745.1 Picea mariana
TGTGGACAGTGAGTATTGTAATATTACAATGGACCTCTGTTATGTAGGACAATATGTCATTGAAAAATTGGAGAAGCTCTATGATTTATGCATCAGAAAAAACTCTAGTTTTCCTGTACAAAGAGCCCCATTACTTCGAATGTATCAGGTTTTGAAATATCTGAAAAATATGGATAGCTTGAATGGATTGACTGGGTTACAGCAGTTAACAAAGTTTGATCGAATGTTAATGATTGTAAAGAACATTTCTTTTATTTCTTCTTTCCTCTAAACAGGGAACTAAAAACATCAAAGACTTTACCAATATGTGGGAAAGATGCATCAATTATTTTCGTTCTTCAAGACATCTCAAAAGACATTGTGTATATGATGCAAAGATCTCCAACTCTTGGCTATACTGGAATATTGCAAGGAGTATTTTCCTCTTTGTCGAAGGAGCTGGTTGCAGAGTATGGAAATAAAATTAGAACGTGCCTCAATGCTAAACATTATTGGAATGATCAACTACTTTGGCTGTACATGGACACGTTTTCAAAAGTCAGTTTTCAAGATAAAGGAATGTATCTATTCAAAGGCTTTGAAATATCCTTATGTTTGGAGGAGTTTCCACATTGAAACATATTAGATATCATTTTTGGGATTAACTGTTTAGAGATAATTATGACAAATTTTATGGTGGCTTTTTTGGTTTAAGCCTGCTCAAGTATGAAGTTTTCCTCATTAGTTTTGAGAAATTGTTATTTGGCAAATACAAAAATGATGATTTTGTAAGGAAAATAGAATTCCAGCTTAAGCTTATTCTCAAAAAAATATGTGGAGCCAAACTAAGTTTATTCTCAAGAGAAGGCATAAGGTTCACATTGGTTGGAACTATTTAGTTTTTAAATTGGCTTGACATAAGTTATAGTTTGTACTCCTTTTTAGTCCCTTCCTACTAGTTTTTGTTTTTGCCTCATAGTTGACCACTTATTACCTAGTCCATTCTGTTGCAATAGTTGGTGTGTTTTGGAGCCACTACATGATATTATGCACTCTAAATTTAAGTTTCCGACTTCTTATTAATTCACAATACTTTTGCAACATCTTTTATTTAAATAATTTTTTTTTTTCCATTTTCATAAACATAATTTTTTTTTTTTAATAGCATATGATGGAACATAATTTCCCTTTGTGTACATGAAATTTTTTGACTATTTATTAGAACTAAAAATTAATTTTTAATATAAAATTTAAAAAAATCCTAAAACATCCAAATATTGATGATATTTACAAAGCTCATTGCAGTCAATGCTCTACTTTACTTGTTGCAGTCGATGTTATGCAATAGATGTCAATGCCTCACCACCAACTCCTTAGTGCACGCCTGACCACCAACGCTTCACCGCCTCATTGCCTAACGACCTCCTCATCGTCTCGCAGCATATGATTAGTCTACATTGAAAATGCTAAAACTCATTGAATCGGTGTTGTTACTCTGATAATTTATAGTACTATTGCACGTTTTGGAGGAAGATGCGATTACATATTCTGAGAGTTCTGGTAAAACATAAATCGGATCATAGGAGGAATATGAGATTACATCTTCTGAGAGTTCTGGAAAAACATAAATCGGATCATAGATCTCCCATTCTGATGGTGCTCTTCCATTAGAATTAAAGAGTATTTGCGAACTTCGAGGACTCAAACCGTGGTATGTCATTTATGTTTCCGATTAATCCAAGGAAGACGAAGGCGTTGCGTGCAAGATGCTTTTTCAAACCGGTGCGCCACACGTTCTTGATCTCATTGTCCATTCTTCCTGGCAAGTATTGTCAGGAACTAATCATTTCACCGCCTGTATGAACGACGCATCGGTGGTCGTCTTGACCCTTCAAGACTCAAGGATCAAGCACCGTTCGTTTACTCCAATTAGCTCAAGCGTGGCCGCCTTAACCTTTGATCAAGCACCGTTCGTTTACTCCAATTAGCTCAAGCGTGGCCGCCTTAACCTTTGAAGGCAGCAAGACACCATCACCGCCAATGATTAAATCTTTTAGAAGATCAAAGGGGTAATTTTTGAATTTATGGTTCTGTATAAATACCAGAAACGAATTGTAATTTAGATAAATATATTGAACACATTTTTGAATTGAAGTCATTATTGTATTCACAGTCATTCTCTCTGCGTTTATAATTTTGTTATTGAGTTAGTAAACTCTGTTCATAATTTTTTTTCCTGGATATATGTCGGTTTTTGCAATAGAGCCATTACCTTCCAACTCCCTGATACCCGAGACCCAAAATACTGGGCCCCACAGGCTTCTCGCAATTTCGCGATTCGGCAATTCTGGGTGTGTTTTGTTTTTGCATTGAGCGTTTGTAAACGTCGAACCCCGAAACCGAATTGGTGCGCCTAAAAACTCATTCACATTTCGTGATTTGGCAATTCACGTTGTGTTTTGTTGTTGGTGTTTGGCATTTGTAATCACTGAATCCCAAATCGTGATTGACCTTCGATTTTTATTCTCTTATTTTCCTCCGTGAAGGTTTATTTAAATTTCTTTCAAAATTTTATATAAATGGTTGTGTCTGGTAGTAATTCTTCTCAGGTTCAGGTTCTTGTTCTTAGCGAGAAGTGATATGACTCTTGGTATATTCGAATGAGAACGATTTTGCATTCTCAGGATTTGTGAACTTATGTTATTGATGGTTATGCTGAGCCAGCTAATGCTGCAATAGAATTGGCTCTATCTAATGCTGACCGTGTTTTGTTGAAGGAAAACAAGAAGAAGGATAATAAAGCTCTTGGATTAATCCAAGAAGGATTAAATGAATCCATTTTTATGAAGATTGCTAGTGCTGCATCTTCGAAAATGGCTTGGGACATTCTTGAAACCTATTATCAAGGAGTGTCCAAGGTGAAGACAGTCAAGTTGCAGAATTTGAGAAGGGATTTCGAAAATCTGAAGATGAAGGATAATGAAAGTGTTGATACTTTCATGACTCAAGTAATGAGTGTTGTGAACCAGCTCAGGCAGTATAGAGATGATGTTGAGAATAAAAGAGTTATTGAGAAAGTGTTGAGAAGTTTACCCAAGAAGTTTGAGCCTGTTTTTGTTCCCAGGAATTTAAAGATTTTAGTCTAATGAAAATTGATGAATTAACTGGTTCTCTTGTTGCTCATGAATCTAGGATATATAGATATGAAGAAGGATCAATGGAGCATGATTTCAAATCCCAACTGCATGTTACCAGAGGCAGAGGCAGAGGAAGGTTTCATACTCGTGGAAGAGGAGGTCAATTTTCTGGTCCAAGGGACAACATAGTTGAATCAAAGTATGAGCAGAAGTCCCAGCAAAATTCTCTTAATTTAAGAGAGAGCAACAACAAACCCTGGCAGCAAGAAAATCAGAGGTATGATAAAAATAAAGTACAATGTTATTATTGTAATAAGTTTGGGCATTTTGCTAGCATATGTTGGAAGAAGCAAGCAAATGCTGGAAAGAAGTCTGTACATATCACAAATGAGTCCAAGGATCATCAAAATCCTGTGTTTTTGACTTGTAATGTCACTCAGGAAAGTGCAAATGATATTTGGTTTTTGGATAGTGGTTGTAGTAATCACATGACTGGTAATAAGGATTTATTTTCATTTATTGACAATAGTATTCAGTCTGAAGTAAAAATGGGAAATGATTGTAAGGTTACAGTTAATGGTAAAGGTGTAGCTCTAGTTTACACTAAGGATAATCATAAAAGAAATATTGATGATGTTTATTTCGTGCCTAGTCTTTATGCAATCTTATTAGTGTTAAACAATTGATGGAGAAAAAGTACAGAGTGTTCTTCAAGAACAAGGTATGTACAATCTATGATAAATTTCCCAACAAATAGTTGATTGCAAGAGTAGAGATGACCAAGAATAGAATGTTTCCACTTGTTATGAAAAATGATTTGAGTGGTTCTTTGAATGCTTATAAAGATGGAAGTTTAGATGAAAATTGGTTATGGCATTTGAGATATGGTCATTTACATTTTGGTGGCTTAGATGTGTTACAGAAGAAACAAATGGTAAAGGGGTTACCTTGTATTCAGCAACCTGGAAAATCTTGTGAGAGATGTATACTTGGGAAGCATCACAGAGAGAAATTTATTTCAGGTGTTTTCTATAGAGCAAAAGCTCCATTGGAAATTGTCCACACAGATTTATGTGGACCTATGAAAACACCTTCTTTAACTGGCTGTGTTTATTTTATAACTTTCAATGATGATTTCAGTAGGAAGACTTGGTTGTGTTTGTTGAAGTAGAAATCTAAAGCCTTTGATGTTTTTAAGAAGTTATATTAAGGTCTGACAGAGGAGGTGAATACAAACTTAATGAATTCATTGAATTTTGTTATCTTCATGGAATTAAAAGGCAGTTTACTGCTCGATATACTCCACAACAGAATGCAGTGGCTGAAAGGAAGAATCAGACCATCATGGATATGGCTCGAAGCATGTTGAAAGAGAAGCATCTTTCAAATGAATATTGGAGAGATGTGGTTCTTTGCTCTGTTTTTATGTTCAATAGAAGTCTAACCAAGACCGTGAGGGATTGTGTACCTTAGGAAGCCTGGGATGGTAAGCCTTGCAATGTTTCTCATTTCAGAATTTTTGGATGTGTTGCATTTGTGCATGTACCTGCAGAAATGAGGAGGAAGTTGGATGATAGAAGCGAGAGTTGTATCTTTGTTGGATACAGTGAAGATTCTAGGGCATATAAACTCTACAATCCCATCACCCAGAAACATGTAATCAACAAAGATGTTCAATTTAAAGAAGATAAAGCCTGGGATGGAAGTATTGACAAATCAATTTCAAAGGGAGTTGTTTTATCCCGTGAAGATGATGATGGAGCTGAGCAGGATGAAGGAGATGGATAGATGGTTCCACATGGACATACGCCTGCAACAATAAGTCCAACAAGGCAAGCACCAGATTTCATCCCATCTCAATTTAGAATGCCCAGAACTAATGAGCGTGGTGAGCCATCTGGACATGGTGGACATCAATCAGATTCATAAGTAAGTAGTGAATAAAATCTCACTTTAGCTTCATTAAGAAATAAATTTAAAGGACAGAAGACTAAAAGCTTAAGAGAATTATATGATTAGAATGAAGAAGTAGATCGGATTTCAAATTTTTCATTAATGGCATGTGATCCTATAAGTTTTGATGAAGCTGCTAAAGAGGATGTCTGGATAAAAGCAATGGATGAGGAGATTGATTCCATTGAAAGAAATAACACTTGGGATCTTGTAGATTTACCTGAAGGTAAGAACAGTATTGGTGTTAAGTGGGTTTATAAGACTAAGTTGAATGCAGATGGTAAATTTGAAAAGTACAAGGCAAGACTTGTAGCTCAGGGGTTTAGTCAGCAACTCGGTATTGATTACAATGAAACATTTTCTCCTGTATCAAGAATTGACACTGTGAGGATGGCCTTCGCTATCGCAACTCAGAATAGATGGATCATGCATCAGATGGACGTCAAGTTTGCATTCTTGAATGGATATTTGGAAGAAGAGGTTTATGTAAGGCAACCTCTGGGTTATGAAATTGATAAGCACAGAGATAAAGTTTACAAGTTAAGGAAATCTTTATATGGATTGAAGTAGGCATCTAGAGTATGGTATAGCAGGATTGATGAATACCTTATTAGTGTTGGATTTAGTAGAAGTCCAATTGAACCAACTCTGTATACAAAGGTAAACCAGAAAGGTAAAATTTTGATTTTCTGTTTGTATGTTGATGACCTGATTTTTACTAGAGATCTATCTGTAGATGATTTTAAAAATGCCATGAACACAAAGTTTGAGATGATTGATTTAGGATTGATGAAGTATTTTCTTGGAATTTAAGTGGATCAATCTGATGATGGAATTTTCATTTGTCAAACTAACTATGCAAATGAAGTATTGAAAAGGTTTAGAATGTTGAATTGTAAACCAACTGCAACACCTATGGCAACTGGTATTAAACTTAGCAAGTATGATGAGGGATCATATGTTGATCCAACTCTGTATAAGAGGTTGGTTGGAAGCCTTATGTACTTAACAACAAGAAGACCTGATATCATGTTTGTTGTAAGTTTGATTTCGAGATTCATGGAGACTCCGAAGAGTACTCATTAGCAAGCAAGAAAGAGGATCCTGAGATATGTTGTTGGAACAATTGACTTTGGTATCTGATACACATCAAGTTTAAACTTTGAGCTGATCAGATACACTGATAGTGATTTTGCAGGTTCCATTGATGACAGGAAAAACACATCTGGGTATGTGTTCAGTCTTGGATCTGGAGCAATGGCATGGGAATCAAAGAAACAATCCATTGTGAATCTATCTTTTACTGAGGCAGAGTATGTTGCAACAGTTGTAGCTGCATGTCAAGCTGTGTGGATGAGAAAGGTCTTGAATGAATTGTTGCATGACCAGAATGATGCAACCCAAATTGTCTGTGACAATAAATCTGCCATTGCACTGTCAAAGAATCACGTCTTTCACAAACAGAGTAAGCACATTGATACAAGGTATCATTTCATTCAAGAGTTGATATCTGGTAAAGAAATTTATGTTCAGTTCTGTAGATCTGAAGAACAATTTGCAAACATATTTACGAAGGCTTTGGGAAATGAATTGTTTAAAATCCATAAAAGAAATATTGGGGTCTGCAAGCTGTAATGCATTGTTTACAACAATTTTGTTTTACATATTTTCAGTTCGTTTTGCTTTGAAATGATTAAGAGGGAGTATGTCATGTATTAATCATTTCACCGCCTGTATGAACGACGCATCGGTGGTCGTCTTCACCCTTCAAGACTCAAGGATCAAGCACCATTGGTTTACTCCAATTAGCTCAAGCGGTGGCCACCTTAACCTTTGAAGGCAATAAGACACCATCACCGCCATTGATTAAATCTTTTAGAATATCAAAGGGGAAATTTTTTAATTTATGTTTTTGTAGAAATACCAGAAACGAATTGTAATTTAGACAGATATCTTGAACACATTTTTGAATTGAATTCGTTATTGTGTATTCGCAGTCATTCTCTCTGCGTTTATAATTTTGTTATTGAGTTAGTAAACTCTGTTCAGAATTTGTTTTCTTCCTTCTGGATATCTGTCGGTTTTTGCAATAGAGCCATTACCTTCCAACTCCCTGATACCCATGATTTGAAATACTAGGCCCCACAGGCTTCTCAGGATTTCGCGATTCGACAATTCGGGGTGTGTTTTGTTTTTGCATCGAGCGTTTGTAAACGTCGAACCTTGAAACCGAATTGGTGGGTCCAAAAACTCATTCGCATTTTGCGATTCAAAAATTCACATTGTGTTTCGTTGTTGGTGTTTGGCATTTGTAATCGCCGAATCTCGAATCGTGATTGACCTCCAGTTTTTTTTTTCACAAGTATGAAGCAAATTGTCTGTTCTTCCTAGCAAGTATGAAGCAATAGTAGACTAGATGCATTATAACATAAGGAAAACATAATCAACTAATTGCAGGAAAGAGAAATGGAAGATTAAAAATAGAAGATCAACCACATAACAATTGATTGGAGCAGTTCAATCTTGCAATAAATTGGAGTAATTATAATAAATTGTATGATTTAAAAAGTTAAAAGTTTGAGCTGTAACTTTTAGTTATGAGGATTTGCCTTGATCTATGGATTTTTTGACATGATCTATGGATTTTTTTTCAAATTTGACTTAATTTAGAAATAGGTAAAAGTTTTAAACATTACTCTACTTAAATTACAAGTGAATTATGAAAAATCTATTACCATAACATTTGTATTATAATGAAAAACTTCTGCAAATACATTGAAGAATCAAGCGTGAATAATCTCAGAACTGATGACTCGATATGCTACAAGTTGAATACAATCATTATCCTTAAGAGGACAATATGAGCTCTATTTTTTAAGAAGGCAATGGAGCCTCAATACATCCAAAAGTATTAGATCACATTTGCAAAACCTACACTTTGTTTACTTGCATATACATCAAATTTAAGAATAGATGCTTAGCTTCAGCTATAAGAAGCATACTATTGATTTAATTCTTCTTTTAAAATAATATTTACTTACTAAAATAAAATATATTATATTATACAATTAAAATTTTCATTAATTAATGAAGAGAAAGCACATTCATTCAAAATTATTTATTTACTTTGTATATGAATTTTGCACAACAATTTTGGATTTTTGATTTAAGTGGTTGAAGCATCACTGAAGCATGGACTTCGCAATTTATCGCAATTGTTTGTCCTTGTAGGTATAGACATTTTCGATTCACAATTCTTTGAGGCCGTTTCCTTACATATCATCACGTGTGGAATAACAGAAGTAGATGGTTGAGTGGATACATTTGACCGTAGGCAAGGTTCCTCTCTATTTCCTATGATAATCTGATACCTACAATATATAACATAAATATATTGAACATTACAGAGTCCAAACCATGTACAATTGAAGCATTTCATTCATGTCCCTGAGTACAATATTGATGATTGTGATCACATCATTTATAAGCACAATATTTATGTCAGTGCATTTGTCTGGAAAGTAGACGGCCCACTTTTTATTCGAAATAACATTACTTTACCATAAAAACCATGAAGAAAACACACAATCTAGACTAATATCGAGGTCGTCTTGCATGCTAAATTTCAATTGGCAAATTATATGCAAAGCATGTCCTAATTCCTCTTTTTCTTTTTATTATACTTGTCATCAATCTTATGATGGATGCTGTGAGAATTCTTTTTGGTGGATTGTCTCCACGTTCACACAACACCTTGATTATGTGGAAGGGATGTCTCCCACATAATAAGGGGAACTTGGGATTCCTTGGCTATGGAGAATGTGAAGGAAATTGTGGTGATATTTATGGCGTTGTGGAGTGCCCTCATATTCTAGAGTGTTTATGGAGATAGTGAATGTGGGAAGAATCCCATTAAGACAGTGGTTGTCATTCTGACTTCGTGCATTGGGGAAGCCAACAATTCCAATGCAAGCATCCCCGCTATCTATTGCATCTAGGTGAAGAAACTCCTTTCCAACCTATTTGTGCGCAGACTACATCTTTTCTTCGAGAAAGCATAAGAATGAAATAGTGGAACACATAAGATTCAACATCACTATGGCCATAACCATTCCTACTTGCTGCAATATTACCAATTTTCTCACAGGGCATAATACATAAGTAAGTTCCCTTCCTCCATTTTCATCTCCTCACCTGCAATCTCTCTATGTAGCTTAGAAAAGTTTTCATTGAATTATCTCATCTATTTGTATGTTTGTTTCTACACATATGTAGCTTAGGAAAGTTTTCATTGAATTATCTCATCTATTTGTATGTTTGTTTCTACCTGGTGTGTAGATAACAAAATCCCATGAACAAAACATGGAAAGAAAGCGAATTTGGTATCATTTCTATCCATCATCACCTACCTAATAAGCTTCACTGAGACGAAACAAGACCACTCCTTCTTAGTTGGTGGAGGTTCCTGGGTGACCATGACAATTGGGTATGATTCCAAAACAAAAATGGCATCTGGGAGGCAAAGAGTGGGGTTAGTATTCTCCTAAAAAGATGCCAAGTGTTTTGCATGCAGAGCAGTGGTTCTATGTTGTTAAGTGTTAAATGTCGAACAACGAGATTTATGCATAACGTGAAGTGTTTTTAGGAAGTTTTTTAAAATACGATTTTGAAATTTTTGTAAATGTGTAATGTTTCCTGAAGGATGTTGTCACTTTAATGGTTAAGATTTGAAAGACGCATTTAATGTTTTACATGATTAGATAATTGTTAAATATTTTTTTAAACAAAATCATTCGTTAATTTAATTAAAAAATATTTTTGATTTGTTATTTTTTTCCAAATTTTTATGATATGCATGATCTCTACCGATGAATACAATGAAATAAAGAACAAAAATTGAGGAACTCACTTTAACATTGAGTATGTTTGTTTGGATGAGGCGACAATCTCTAAAACACAAAAGAAAATAACGACTTTGGAGAAGTGCTGAAACAATTGTTCGGTGCCCCAAGTTCACATATCATTGTTTTGGGTAGAAATGCAAAGCAATGGTCCATAGTGGCATAAGTCACCTCAAATTCTTTTGACGATAATAAATATAATGTTTTTGAAACAACATGAGCAGAGGATTTATGTACTGGGTACATATGTCAGGATGGTAATTTGTATGGATACAATAATGTTGATCAGTTCAAAAAGACAATGTCTTTTTTTTTTGAAGTAAAAAAGGGGAGAATCCTTCTATTCAATCCATGATCCCCTCAGAAAGAGAACAGGGGATCATTTGAAACTAGCCTATGCTAAAAGAGAGCCCCATAGAGCGCGTGGGTAAAGCAAGATGAAACATTACAATATAAGGAGAAAGGACCGGATCACTGTGTTGATTGGTGAGGATCCTTTCTACCTTTTTTTTTGCGGACATCAATCCAACCAGAAGAGCTAGTAGGCTCAGCAGCCTTTACCACCAAAGCCAGGTGGTCTGAGGAAGTGCCATAATCTTGAGCTGTTGAATTCAGTTGTGTTTCTTTGTCGCTGTCCGAGTTGTCTGATTCATGAGGTCGCTTCTGAGTCACTGGGAGCGATGCGGTGATCATGATTGTGTCAATTGTCTCCCCTTTTTCATGAGGTGGGTGCAGGGACTTAATTGCGGGAGTTGAAATCATGAATTATGAATCTTCAGGATTTTGTATCGAGGCTGCAGGCTGGTTTTTTGGGTTGACAGTCGGCTGCTGAGAGAAAGATGGGGCCTGCGAAGGCAATGAGGAAGGCAAAGGAGTTGGAGCAGCTTTGTAATGTTGCTTGTTGTCGGAGGAAGGGTTTGGGCGGCTTTTGTGAGATTTTGGTCCTTGCCAACCATTGGCTCTTTTCTGTTCTCCAAAAGTTGAGGGAGGGGTGGGGGAAAGAGGACAAGTTGCCTGGAGGTGCCCTGTTTGCTGACAGGAGCGGCATCTGAAGGCGGTGTTCTCATAATCGACCATCTGTATGAAAGGATCTCCATCACCCGAATCTATGAGAATCCTATCCGGAAGCCCTTGACTGAGGTCAATTTCAACGCAGATGCGAGCGAAAGTGACTAATCCTTTCGCTATTATGTCTGTGTCTATCTTGATAAATCTACCCAATGCATTGCCCATGGTGGGTAAAAAAGATGAAGAATAGAAATGCAGGGGTAGATTGGGTAGTCTTACCCAGACCGGTGTAGTCATGGCTGTCATGGTCAGTGGATTGAAATCTGGGAACCATCGCTGCATGGAGAGACCAGATCTGCCCCAGAACCAAGGACCTTGCTCTAGCAAGCGTTGACATTCAGCTTCTATGGAGAAGTTGACGATGAAGAACCCCTTGGAACAGAAGAACAACTCATGACCCTCCGACCAGGTCCTGTTAACCCATTCCTTTAGCGTAGGGGCCGAGGGCCAAAGTCCGTTGAAGCGGCAAATGAGCGCTTTGGCCTGGTAGATATAGGCATAGCCATGGACTTGGGGGTCTTCGACTTCTGCTATTGGAGGTTCTGCGCACTGCTCCACAATGAAGGCACCTCCAAAGGGCTCCTTTGCTTTTGAGGCTTCAGCCTTGAGCCTCGAAGGAGCGGAAGTCCCTGATTTCACGTCTTGCTTGTAAGAGCTTGGATGAGTGACTGAGGGCGCTCCTCCACGCAACCGAGAAGTGAGAGAAATGGTTGCATTTTTTAGATTTCCGTAGTCCCGTAGCAGAGAGCCATCTGCAAGTTGTCGGCCTTCGAAGATTAGTTATTGGAATCCAGGCGAAGTCCCTGTAGCTTGGTGGATTTGGGTTTTGAGCTCAAAAACAGAGTCTAAGTCTTGAACCTGCAAGCAAAGAGAAGATCCGGCAATGGTCTTTATAAAAAGGGGGAAGCTTGCCGTGATCTCAGAGCTAGGCTTGCCACAATGTTCAGAATGAAACCTCGCTCCTACATTGCTCTTCAATAGATTTATGCACCAGAGCGAAGGCGGACAGTCCCCCAAAAGCCGAAGATCCCTAAAGTCTCTGCTATTTGAATGGCTTCCAATCTTTAGGTTAAGGCGGCGGCGGCGGCGGCAGCTAGGGTTTAGTACTTGCTGGTTCGCCTCGGCCCTGCGAAGGACCGCCGCTTCCTTCTCCCCATTAGGGTTCTGTTTCATTCGCATAACCCTCACGCTGTCGCTCAACAATCTCTTGGGATCTGGCTCGACTGTCTGGAAAACGGCTGAGGAAGGAGAAACGTATGAGAAAGAAGAAGAAACGAGGTCGGATCCTTCAGATCTAAGCGCCACATTCACGAGTTGCCGCTGCAAATCGAAGGTAGAGGCGGCCGAACCCTCCAAATCGCCGGAATACTGCTGTGCGTTCCATTCGCCGCCTGAAGACTTGCAAATGAATGTGTAAACGCCCATTCTCTCCACCTCTCCTTTTTCAAGGGATCCAATATTGTTATGGGTATTGTGCACGCGACTTGAAAAAGACAATGTTAATTTTAATGTTTATAATTATATTAATTAAAAATATAT
>JASDQU011509445.1:9279-20216 GCA_032191745.1 Picea mariana
AATTTTGTCTGATTTATTTCTGTGAATTAAATTATGAATAGATGAAAATGACTGTAGGATAAAACCTTGTGAATTTAATTTTATTCGTCGAATAAAATGCTTGTGTATCTTAACTATGAATAGAATCAGAATTATGTAAACACACCGGGAATGCATCTAGTTTAAAAAAAACCAGTTCGATTCTACTTCTCACAGTACATATTCTATGTTTATATATGTATAAGAAATCAATGGAAGAAATCATCAAATACATAAATTGCTAAAGAAAATGTTGAAAATTACTTAGGAATTAAAGGTTGTATGTATATGCATATTACTGTAAGGAATTAAGCAGAGTTGTATCACTCGAATATCTAACCATATTCCTGTCAAAATCAAACTTTTTAGAATATCTATGTATGATAAGAATAATATCGTACATATATATATATACTTAAAATCTCTGCAGAGGGTTTTGTAATCTGTCTAGATATCTAAGGATTCATACAATAGGAGTCTCAACGATGATGCAAGAAGTTAATTATATATTTTCCTTTTATGTGAATAGTTTAAGATTACCCAGTTCAAAACATTTACAGAACAAAGTTATTTTCTGATTTGAGTAGTGTAGAAACGAAAAACTGAGTGAAGTTTAAAAAAAGCATAAATTTTGTAAAACACACAAGTATAAATACATATAAACACAGCTGTAGATTGCATATGCACGACCACCAGGGTTAACTAAAGACTGTCTGATTCGGATAAATAACACAATAGATCATAAGAAGTATCAATAGAATTTTAGTAACGAATTCATATACTCTCAAAATAAATGCCCTGAGTGATACATTGAAACAAGTGGCCACAATCCTACTTCCATTTAACTATTACAAAAAGGAGAAATTAGTAATTTAAATAGTTATAAACATGTCTCAGATTCGAATCGATACTCAAAGGAAAAAGTCTTCAACCCTACATAACAAGTTTTGAATACAAAAATAACATGTTATTACAGGGTCTAGTGTAAAACGCCACGACGACAATATTCTAGGGTAAGATCGTTCCTTTCGACAAAAACTAGATGGGAAATTTTCAAGAAGACGCTGTGATATGGAACCCGAATACCTTTTGCAATCAAACTTGTCCTCAAAATCACGAGACTTCAAAATTCGTGCAGACTTGCAAAAAAACCAAGAAATGTTAATTAATAATAAATTAAAGTGAATAACAGTTCAATTCTAAAACGTAGAATAATAATCAAGGTAAATGATTATAAAAGAATCAACTTAGATAAATACACAAATGAAACTTAGGTGGGATTTGAGATCTTTCGTCCTATTCGCATCATTGATGAAGTCATCCATAGACCAAAGGGGAGAAGGGGACCAATGTTGGTATGATGGGTATCCTCACATCAAATAGAGGGGTCCCATCATTATATCTTGGTAACAAGTTTCTCTAAACAGGAATGACAATACTAAAATGAAGAAAACTATTTTTCAACCAGCGTTTGATTCAAGAACTCACAAGTTTCATATGAATCTTATGAAGTCAATTACAACTGTCAACACGAGCATTGTGTGTTCATAAAATTAATAATATAGAAATATCAGATCCCTAACCAAAGATAAAATGATTACATAATGAAATAACCCTTGGAGTCTAAATAGATAATAAACAAAAATAATATAAGAGTTATGAAGTTCTGGACAATGCTCTGAACATAGAATAAAATAAAGTAACATAAGAGTTATGAAATCTTGGAAAATGCTCCGAACAAAGAATAAACGAAATTCATTTAAGAGTTTTGAAGTTCTAGACAATAATATGCAATAGAAAACTCTAAGATGGTACCTATACATGGACGTGTATGATTAGGGTAAATAGAGGAACTTTGAGTTGAAGGCCAAAACCATATACATTAATAGTAAAATCTCTCACCATGATTACATGAATGTGGTCACAACTTCACGACTTAAAACATGATTATCCATGGTCTACACAGTAAGGAAGGGGTCGATACTCATAGACTTAAAACTAAACCGAGTAGAAATAAAAGGGAGGAGGATATACTAAGGCTCTCCTATCGAGAGCATGGTAAGGGGCAGTCCAATCAAATATTAACAATGAGACTCGAGGCATAGTCTCAGCGAAAATACCACCAAAGGGTATGGGTGTGGCTAGAGAACCTTGGACAGACAACCTGTGTAGAAAACCTCCACAATTAAATGGTTGCTTAGGGTGAAATGGTTACTCCATGGGAAACTAAAGACACAACCCTTATCACTAAAACTTATGAATTCATCCATGACTGAAGGAAATATTTCACAGAGTCAAAACTAAGAAAGGGAAAATCATTTATATAAATATGTAAGGAATAACAATTATAGAGATGACTAAAACCCTCCTGAATTTTACCAATCATTCCAAATAGCATAAGAGGGACACAAACTTACCAAGAAAGTTGGGTAGTTTCTGCATTTTCACTGTACAGGGACCTTTAGAATGTTGACTACCCTCGCCGAGGAGAAACACAGAGTAAAATTTCTGAAGCATTAGGTAGAAGACTCACAATAAACTTGGAACCTTTACCACATAGAGTTATAGTGGATGTACGAATACCCCATCCGACCATGTGAAGGAGAAGAGGTGTAAAAATCACATTGGATACGAGGATTAGTGGTAACCTTAGGATTTCATCCTGCAAGGTCTCCATTAATGGAATGGACAAAGGTTCTTTAACTCCCGATTGACAGAAAACCCTTCGACTTCATATGGAGTTAATATGAGAGACGACGATTCCTTTAAGGCATTGTACACTGGATTATCACACCTAGTTCATTGTGCATTTAAGGCGAGCCTTATATTTCATTATCAGTAGGTTTCGTTTCTGAAGGAGTTAGTTATGTTAAGGATGAGTGAGATTTAATTACAAACTAGTGCTTGCAAGACTTTGGTTCGTCGAGTTAAAGTAATGCATGATTTCCATCATGTTAGCCCTTTATTCCTTTCATGTATGGTTACATGTTGCGACCCTTAATTCTTAAACTTTATCAATTGTGTATGTGAGTTAATTCGTATTTTGGACTAGGGTCCATTTATGTGCGCTATGCATAGGGGTCAGGGTTTAGAAATGAGTATAGGACTAAGGATCCTAAATATGAAAGAAATACATATATGATAGTATTATGATACTAGTAAGATGGAAGGTGTTTTGAAGGCCAATATTTAAAAATGTGAGAGATGTTCTTCATAGATATATGGAAGTTAATAACGACAATAGTTAACCACCTACATTAACTATAAACCTCCCAGAATGAGTTGTTTAAAGAAAAGGATATTTAATGTTCCTCAATTTTTTTTTATAGGGAATTTGGGGTACATTACTTATGGTATCAGAGCTAGGTTACAGCTATTGGACCTTAAACATGGAAAAAAACATTGCGTAGCCCATATTTTATTGTTTATGAAAAACTAACAAAACAATTACTGTTACAAACATAAAACATTTTATTTTTGTTGTAATCATGGTAGCCCATAACGAAGTAGAAATCAGACTCGAGGAGAGTCTTGAACAAAGGCCTCCTGAATATTAGAGGAATAACAATGACGGAAGTTCACCTACCAAAGTTCTAGAAACTATGAGAAATCTCATTGTGGAGATGCAAGTTTTCAAAGAAGACAATGAGAAACTGAAAAAGGCACAACAAGAACAACAAGAAATAAATGAAGTTCTTCTACGAAGCATAGTGACAAACAAGGGCCCAAAAGAAGATAACTAGGAAGAAGAGGTTAGTAAAAGCCCCCCCAAGAATTCCATCCCTGAAGCAGAAAAAGAGGACAACTCTTTGGAAGGTACACCTTGAGCAGAAGATACAACACAAACAGGAAAAAAAAGGAAATAGGTGGACCATCTAGAGGGATATTTTAAGAAAATCAAACTCTCCACCTTTGATAGGGAATCTAGAACAAGGAAGGAATTTGAAGCATGGTTATTAGCCATAAATAAGTACTTCCAGATATACAACTATTCCAGCAATATGAAGGTAAGAATGGACATCTATAATTTGAAAGTAAAAGCTAGCATATGGTGGCATGACCTGAGTTTGGCCAAGGGCCTAAAGGAAAACAAATGGAATGGTCGGATTTTAAGAAGTAATTTAAGAAACAATATTTATCTCAAAGTTACTATGAAATAAAAACCAAAGAGTTTTATGAGCTACAACTCGGTCAAATTGCTATGGATGACCTGATAAATAAATTCCTGGAATTACTAAGATTCATGCCTTATATGTAAGATGACAAAGTAAAAATACAATGGTTCCTAAACTGTTTACCACAATTTTATAAGGATGGAATCAAATTCGATAATCCCATGTCATTGAGTGAAGTTTTCAGGAAGGATCGAATGCGTTACGACCAATACAAACAATTGTCATAATTTTCCAAGGCTTGGAAATACAAGAATCAATACCGAATGAATCAGCACGAGAAAGGATATCAACCAACTCCTTTTTCGAATGCAACAAAGAGTTTTCCAAGGAAATAATTTCACTCTAACAATCAGAACACCCAAGGAGGTGGTAAACCAGTTAATATGAGACAACCCCTATGAACCGTTAAAATGTTGGGAAAGTGGAGAACCTCACCTAAGGAGGAACTGTCCACATTTGACTTCAGTAGCCAGGACTATGGTTCACAACCTACAGGAAGCCTCTATAGTTGGATATGTGGGAAAAAGATTACATCGAATCAATGCAGTTGTGGATGGTCGCGACAATGATCACCAGTCTACAGTGGTGGAAATTGAAGGTAAAATTAACAATACTCATATTTCTATGTTAATTGATCCAGGAGCTACATTGAGTTATATTTCTTTTGGTGTATTGGATTCAAATAAACTTAAGAAAACAAGACATGCAAAATATTGGCTTGTACAACTTGCAGCAAGAACAAAAAGAAAAGTGTTTGATTTTATTTATGATTGTGAGTTTAGTTTAGGTGGTCAAAACACAAAGACAAATCTAAACATTCTTCCATTAGGGTCTTATGATATAATTATCGTAATGGATTGGTTAGAAAGGCATAAAATAGTTTTAGATTGTTATGAAAAATCACTCAAATATAAAGACGAAAAATACATTGTTAGGACAATTCAAGGTATACAAAAACCCATCTCAGTTAGACAGATTTCAACAATGCAATTTAAGAAATGCATAAGAAAGGGTTATCCTATTTATGTCGCCCAACTGACAAATTTGTTGGAAAAAGAAAATACACCTTGCTTGGAGGATTTTGTCATCTTGCATGATTTTAGAGATGTCTTTGTTGATGAGATACCTGAATTACCCCTAAGGAGAGAGATACACTTTTCAATCGACACACTACCTGGTTCAACCCCTATATATAAATCACCCTACCGAATGAGTTTACCAGAATTAACTGAATTAAAAGTTCATCTACAGAAATTTTTGGACAAAGAATATATTAGACCAAGTGTCTCACCCTAGTGAGCACCAGTTCTTTTTGTTAAAAAGAAGGACAAAAATCTAAGGTTATGCATATATTAAATACAATTAAACAAAATAATTGTTAATAAAAAGTACCCCTTACCTAGGATAAATGATCTCTTCGATCAAGTAGGTGGGGAAAATATTTTTTATAAATTGGATTTATGATCTGGTTATCACCAAGTTATGATAAAATATGAGGACATAAGTAAAACAACATTCAGAATGAGATATGGACAGTACGAATTTGTTGTCATACTGTTTGGTCTCACTAATGCTCCAGCCATGTTCCTCCCAACAAAAAAAACCCAGAAGCTGACCACTTACATATATGCGCATGCATATATTGAAGTAGATAATTTACGAATATATGCATATATGGAAGCTGACCACTTTTGTATATGTGCATATACATAATTCAACCACTTTCTTATGTGTCCACATATATGGAAGTGACCCAATTTTTTATATGCACATATACAAAAGCCAACCGACTTATGTATATGTGCATATACATAAGTGGTCAAATTTTGTATATGCACATACACGGAGGTGGACACTTTCATATATGTGCATATATGAAAGGTGGCTTTTGTATATGCACATATACGAAAGTGGTCAATTTCTATATATGCACATTTACAGAAGTGGTCGGCTTTGTTATATGAACATATATGGAAGTCAACCACTTTTGTATATGAGGATATACAGAAGTGGTCAACTTCTATATATATGCATATACAAAATCTGACCACTTTCTATATGCACATATACAAAAGTTGGTCGACTTCTGTATATGCACATATATGAAAATATACAGAAGTGACCACTTTCATATATGTGCATGTATGAAAGTTGGCTTTGATATATGCACATATACATAAGTGGTTCACTAATGTATATCCACATACCCAAAAGTGGTCGACTTCTCTTTAAGAAGATATACTAAATCTCTTCTATAAATTTTGATTTACGAAAGTGGTCAGATTTCGTATATGCACATTTACAAAAATGGCTGGCTTTGATATTTGCACATATATGAAAGTATTCCACTTCTGTATATGCTCATATACATAAGTGGTCAACTTCTATATGTGTTCATATATAGAAGTGGATCACTTTCGTATATGTGCATATACAAAAGTTTGTCATCTTCCATATATGCACATATATGAACATATACAAAAGTGACCACTTTCATATATGCAAACATAGGAAAGGTGGCTTCAGTATAAGAAAATATATTAAATTGATAGACTTATGTATATGCACATACACGGAAGTGGAAAAATTTCATCTATGCACATTTATTGAATCCCTTCCGTAAATGTGCATTTACGGAAGTGGTCAAATTTTGTATATGAGCATTTACGAAAGAGGTCGACTTTGGTATATGCACATATACGAAAGTTGGCAACTTCTGTATATGCGCATATACGGAATCCAACCGTCAGTTAATGTATATGTGTTGAATTTTGTATATGAGTATATACGAAAGCTGATCGACTTCTATATATGCACATATACATAAGCGGACCACTTTCCTAAGTGTGCATATACGAAACCTAGCCATTTATGTATATGCACACATGCAGAAGTGGTCAGCTTTCATATATGTGCAACATATATGGAATATAGGTTCCATATACACGCATTTATGGAAGTGGTCAACTTTTGTGTATGTGCATATACGCATTTATGGAAAAGGTCAACTTATGTATACCTAAGCTAACCACTTCTATATATGTGCATATATGGAAGTGGAAAAATTCCATATATGTTCATATATCGAAGACGGCCACTTCCATAAATGTACATATATGAAATCTGACCACTTCCATAAATGCACATGTACAAAAGGTTTTCAGTATATGCGGATATATGGAAGTCGACCACTTTCGTATATATGCATATATAGAATTTGACCACTTCCATATATGTGAATATATTGAAGCCACCTTCCTTATATGCGCACATATACAGAAGTGACAAACTTTCATGTATGCACATATATATAAGCCAACTGACTTCTGTATATGTGCAAATAGGGAAGCCGACTGCTTCTGTAAATGCCCATATACAAAAGTGGCCAACTTCCGTAAATGTTCATTTAAGGAAGTGGCTGGATTCCATACATGTGCATATAAAGAATTTGGTTGGATTCTATATATGCGCATATACAAAAGTTGGCCACTTCCGTATATGTTTGCATATAAGGAAGTGGTCAACTTCCGTATATGCACACATGCAAAAGTCGTCAGCTTTCGTATATGTGAATATACGGAAGTAAGACACTTCCATATATGTGAGTCAACTTTTATATATGCACACACATATATGGAAGTGACCAGATTTTGTATATGCACACGCATATATGGAAGTGTCTGACTTCCATATATGTTCATATACAAAATTCGACCACTTTCGTAAGTGTGCATATACAAAAGGAGACCACTTTTGTAAATGCACATTTATGGAAGGGATTATATATATTCACATTTACAAAAGACACATATAGGGAAGAAAAACACTTCTATATACGCGCATATACAGATTCCACCTCCTGTATATGCGTCTTCCATATATGTGCATATAGAAAATTCGGCCACTTTCATATATGTACATATACAGAAGTGGCCAACTTCCCTATATGTGAATTTATGGAAGTTGTCATCTTCCATATATGTGCATATACAAAAGTTGGTCTCCTTTTGTATATGCACATATATGAAATATGACCACTTATGTATGTGCATATACACAAGTGGTTGACTTCTGTATATGTGCATACATAGAAGTTCACCATTTCCATAAATGTGCATATATGGAGTCTAACCACTTTCGTAAATGCACATTTACCGAAAGGATTCAATATATGTGCATATACGGTAGACGACCACTTCCATATATGTCTATATACAAAAGTTGGCCACTTCCATAAATCCATATATACGAAATCCACCTTTCGTATATGTTGCGCATATATGGAAGTTGGCCACTTCTATATAAGTTCTTATATAGAAGTGTTCATCTTCCATATATGCCCACTTAGGTTAGTGGTCAACTTTCGTATATGAGTGTATAAAGAACTCAATTAGCTTTCATGTATGTGTGTATACAGAAGTCAGTCATCTTATTTATATACACATAAACAAAAGTTGGTCACTTCCATATACATGCGCATATATGGAAGTGGTTGGCTTCTGTATATGCACATATACGGAAGCCAACCACTTTTGTATATGCGCATATACAGAATTTGGCTAGTTTTTTATAGGCACATATATTGAACTTGGCCACTTTTATAAATGTGCATATACGGAAGCCACCTTCAGTATATACACATATATTGAATTGTCTAGCTTCTGTATATGCACATTTATGAAATTGGTCATATTTTTTATGTGCACATATAGAGAAGTTGATCGACTTCTATATATGCACATGTACGAAATCCAAGTCCAACCACTTTTGTATATGAATATATATGGAAGTGGCCAACTTCTTTATATGCACATATAAGGAAGCTCACCACTTTCGTGAATGTGCATATACAGATTCTGTATATGTATATTTATGGAAGGGCTTCCATATATGAGCATTTAAAAAAGTGGTTGACTTTTGTATATGCACTTATACGAAAGTCAGTTTCTGTGGATGTAGATATACAAAAGCGGTGGGATTTTGTATATTCCCTTTTACAAAAGTCGATCAATTTTTGTATATGAGAATATATGAAATCCAACCACTTTTGTATATCCATATCCATAAAAACTAACTTTCTTATATGCTCTTATATGGAATTCAACCACTTTCTCATATGTACATATATCAAGGCTGACCACTTCCACATATGCACATATTATACGAATGTTGAACACTTTCGTATATATGCATTTACGTAAAGGGTTATATATATGAACATTTACAGAAGTTGTTTGACATACTTATATGTGCATATACAAAAGTTTTATATACAAATGGTAAGAAACCACACACGCAAGAGAAAATATGTAATGCCCATATAATTCTAAACATCATTAAGTTTCCTAAACATTTTAATCGAGTAAACTGAAACAAAACTTCATAACATGATATTGACTTTTATAACATCAACTTCAGTAACTTGTATTTATCAATAAATACTAAATTATTTACAGTATGAAATAAATACACAACTTAAAAAGTACCTGGATTTGATGCTAATTTCTGTTGCCTCTTTTCTTTGCTGTTGCCTTTCTTCTCCCTGCTACACAGATCAAACCTACCACAAATAGGAAAATAATTGCCCAAAACTATTGTCCTCCCTACCAACTAGGAAAACTACCTAGCTCCAGGATATCTACGAATATCCTAGCCCTCCATGCCCAAAACCCCAACAAATCAGTGCCTTCCCCGATCAAAAGTCACAGTCCAGAACACTCTGTTCCTTGCTCACAGCAAGCCAACAGTCCACAAAATATCACAGGCTCACAGCCAATACCATAGTGCATAGAAAATCGTTGCTCACAGCAAAACGCAGAATCTCTGCTCACGACAAAACACAACCGTCCACAACATCCATTCCATCCCCTCTCGTCGAATGGTGCACACATCCCCCTCTTCCTCCCTACCGACTCACGCATCTACTTCACAACCACCCTCCATGCTCCGTCCTTTGTCATGAGTTAATATTTTATCTTCTCGAGATCCATGGCTATCCCTCTCTGCATACGCCACCATTTTTATATCATTTTTCATTGATCTTTTAATTTTATTTCACAGGTCATTAAATGTGATCTACAATTAATTTATTAGTTTTTTAACTGCAATTATCCCTTAATTAAATCTTACTTAATAATCTTTATCCATTTATCAATTTAGGGTCGTTACATACTCCCACCCTTCAAGAACCTTCGTCCCGAAGTTTAAGGTATCTCATGGTATAAAAGAAAAGAGCATGGTTCATACATTCACAACAAGTAACTGCATTAACAGTAAATAAGTCAAGAAAGCTCATACATACTAGTGTATATGTACAAGAAATGCATGTGTAGCTAGTACATGCAAGCCTCGTGCATGTACTAATAATCATACTTTCATCCTTTAGTAATTTATGCATGCAGTCAATTCAGTTAGCAAGACTAGTCTTTTATAAAAGACAACAACTAATCAATTGTTTAAAAATTTCTTTAATCACAATTATCCGGATTAACAATTTTATTTTACACAACTATAGTTTAATTAATGAATATTCATATATACACATTTCTCCCTTCATCAAATTCCATCAAAAAACAGATCTCCATATGTCTCAACTATTCTACTCATCCTTCCTTCCTAACCTACTTCCATCTCCCATCCTATCTGTCCTCTGCTAGACTATCTTGGAGCGCCAACTATATTGGCCTAACTCCAAATAGAACCCATAAGTGGAAGTGTCACTATCTCGACCAAGCTTCCCTAGCA
>JASDQU011509448.1:5015-22520 GCA_032191745.1 Picea mariana
TAAAGTGACAATTAATTCACAATGTGGGTGAATTAATAGACATAAAGAAACTAAGGAAAGTGGGTTTCCTTAGTGAGATTTTTGGATGAGATCTCACCCATTGATTAGACTTGGCTAGATTGGATCTAGGCCATTGATATTTTAGGGCTTGGCCAAAGGAGGCTAAAGGAGGGTATAGTATACTTTTGAGATTCATTCTTCACTTGTGAGTTTTGGATAAGAGAGGAGGGCACATTTCTCAAGGAGGGAGAGGGCGCACTTAATGAGGGTTTGAGAGAAACCCTTGAGAGATTGAGGAGGAAGATCTTGCTACTTTGAGCTTGCATGGAGAGAATATCCATGGAGTGTTAGCTTCTATTTCTTGGAGGGATCATTTTATATGGATGAGGGGTGCATCTAGGAGAGGAGGTGCACTTGTATCCTTCATTTTATTACTAGGAGAGGAGGACGTGGAGCCTTGAGATGAGGTCAGTTGCATGAGGTGGCTATAGGGAGGGCACATGCTTTCATGGTGAGAGATATCCAACTTTGGCCTCTATTATTTTATGGTGATCATATCTGCTAGGAGAATGGCGCACCTGTGGAGTGGGTTGACAACTACCCGGTAGCATATCTTCTTGGAGGAATCGAGTTTTGACAGTTTCATTGGAGAGGTAGCACAGTAGAGCACATTCCTGTGGAAGGATTTCTTCATTGGGTCAAAGAGGAGCTAGAGCACTTCACTTCAATGTAGAGAGCAACAAAGGTAGAGGGCGCACATGCATTTGGGAACATCTCTTTCTAGATCTTGTGGCAAGGCTTGTGAGGATATTGGTATGTATACAGGTTCCATTGTATTGTATTAATTGTTGTATCTCTTTCTTTTATCATCATTATATAGACATATATCCCAAACCGGTTTTCCCTAGGGGGGTTTTATCCAGGGTCATGTTGACCAAAAATACCTGTGTCAAATTGTTTAAGTTATATTGCATGTGCTAACATTGAGATAAGAAAACACTTGCAAGGGAACCTTAAAAGAGCACTTATCCTTCAAAACATTGAGCAGAAAGTGGGATGATTGTTTTCTATCCTAAAACGACAAGAGAAGACAACCATACCATTGAAACTTAGAGCCACACTAAGGTCAAGGACATACCTTAGGTGGCAGCATCATAGGACCTCATATATTTCTACAGTAATAACAACACTTTCTTAATAAGTCATCAGGATCAGGCTCTCATCACCAATACAATAATGATATAGGTTTGGATCAACAACACTCTTGCTGAAATCCAAACTTATCAAGAATCTATCTATCTGATATAGTTTCCAACTCATGGATGGAGGTACGGATGGAAGTGTATCAAATTCAATGGATCAAGTGTCTAATCATAGGAAACTCCATCTGTTTGTGAGAAACCTCTGGCTATAGATCTTGTTTTGTATTTCTTGACACTTTTATCAGCTGTATGCTTGGTCATATAGATCCACCTAGAAGTTACCACAAACTTCCCTTTCTGGTCCTTGAATAATATCTTATGCTTCATTCTTTTAAGATATAATGGTATTCTTTTGTTATGGCATCTTGCTATACCGGTTCTCTTGTTTCTTATCTAAGACAAGGTGTATCAACATCAATGAAGTGGCTCATGACTGAAGGATAGCTCGAAAATCTCTTTTGCTTTCTCGGAATTTTCCTTGATAGGATTGTATGTTTCTCTACCTCTTGTAGAGTGAGTCTAGGTAGGCATTTTATTCCCTACTACAATATCTTTGAACATATCAACTGGATAAACTGGATAACCTAATTTAATGACTGTCTCCCTCTGAATTGATGAAGGGGGAGAAGGTGTTGTCTCACTATCAATCTCCATCTGAGATTCTCTAGGTCTTTGAAAAATGGTCTATTCTTCAAGGAAAACGTCTCTACTTGTCTTAATCTGTCTCTGACTAGGGATGTATTTGAAGATTCACTATATCCTTTCGTCCTAAAGGATATAGCTTGGAATTGTTCTCTTTGGGTACATGAAAATACATTGGGCACCCAAATAAACTGAAGTGTTCAATCTCAGGCTTCATTCCGGTGAAGACTTCTTTGGGAGTTATTTTTTTCAAAGTCTGGTGAAGACTCTTGTTTTTCACATATACTGTGTCATGCATTCTTCTTCCCATGGAATCCTAGAAATATTATGATCATGCTTTGTAGCATTGGTTGTCTCAATGATGGTTCTATTCTTCTTCTTTCTCAAATGGTTTTGTCTCCTTCTGAGTCAAGTGACTCCCTCTGAAGGATAAGCATCTTCTTTTCTTGTTAACCTATCTGGAACAAGAAAACAAAAAGAACCAACACAAGAATATATCCTAAAGGAGAATAGTGAGTACATCTCTAGAATCAAAACATTTTAAGGAATATTGTAATAGCTACAACACCTATTTGTAATGTAGCGAAATTTTAGAAATATAGGTTAGAGGAATGATAATTACAAAAATCAAACCTGGAGTCTTTACTTTGAGTGTGTTGTTTCTCTGAATGTACTGAGATCCCTATAGATACATGAATTCAGTAAAGGTTCCTTCCTCCTACAATTTCATTCATGACAAATAATGTATACAACTGCATACCTGAGGATGTTGATATGATTTCTTCAATGTCTCTTTGGATGATCTCTATCCTTTGATGGCTCTTTGGCATGGGATATGATTGAAAACTTATTTTCATCAGTTAAAGTTCATTACATCCCTAGGGATGAAAATCAACAAGCTGATTCACTATCTAAAGCAGCCTCGACCTTCACATCTCCAACAGTTTTCAAACTTAAATACCATATAGAGATGAGACAGAGGCCCTTGATACTGAATAAAATAAAACATTGGAAATTTTTTGAGGATGATGAACAACTCAAATTTTTTTTAGAAACAATAGATGAGTTTTCCGAAACATATGTCGACCAAAAAAATTAGAATGATCCCACTTGGATCATGTTGGAAGGGGAATATGCCCAAGAGTTTAAAGACAAAATTGCAAATCATCGCATGCTTGTATTGAAAAATAATCAGATCCCCAAAGGCCTGATCCCCTTAGAAAGGTTATTTAATCATGATGACATCCTTGTGAAATCGACTTTACAGCCTCAACCAGAAGAGGTTGAAGATTGTGATATAGGTACTAACGAAGATCCTAGATTGGTTAAATTATCTAAGTATCTTTCTCCTGAAATTAAAATTAAGTATACCGATTTTCTTAAATAGTATAAAGATGTTTTTGCTTGGTCCTACGATGAATTGAGAACCTATGACAGTACTATAATGGAACATAAAATCCCTCTGAAACAAGGTGTCAAACTTTTTAGGCAGAAGCTCAGGCAGATAAACCCCATGCTGCTTCGAGTAATAGAGAAAGAAGTGAAGAAACTCTTGGACGCCAAGATCATCGTCCCACTGAGATAATCTAAGTGGGTAGCAAATTTAGTCCCAGTAAGAAAGAAAAACGGTGAAATCAGACTGTGTGTAGATTTTAGAAATCTAAACCGATCATCGCTTAAGGAAAATTATCCATTGCCTAAGATGGATCACGTTTTAGAGAAAGTAGTCAGAGCTAACATAATGTCTATGATTGATGGATTTTCAGGCTACAATCAAATTGCAGTGCATCAAGATGACAAAGAAAAAATTACGTTCACTACCCCTTGGGGTACCTTTATGTATGAGAAAATGCCTTTCGGTTTAATGAATGGAGGAGAAACCTTCCAACGAGCTATGGATATCGCCTTTGTTGGAAAAAGAGATAAGTTTTTTGTTATTTACCTTGATGATCTAACTGTTTTTTCTAAATCTGATGCATAACATTTAGTACACCTCAAGCAAACTTTCGAGAAATGTCGCAAATTTGGTTTGTCACTAAATCCCAAGAAATCTCATTTCACAATGCAAGAAGGTAAACTCTTGGGTCATATAGTGTCTAGGGATGGAATCAAAATCGCCCTGAAAAGGATCGAGGAAATAGATACTATAAATATTCCTATAAATGTAAGAGATATTCAGTCTTTTTTAGGAAAAATAAATTTCTTGAGAAGACTCATCCCTAACTTTGTTGAAATCATAAAACTAATTACATATATTCTTAAGAAAGAAAACAAGGTGAAGTGGAAAAATGAATCCAAAGCGTCATTTCAACATATCAAGAGAGTGATAAGTGAAGCACCAGTTCTAGTGAGCCTAGATTATACAAAGGAATTTCTGATTTTTTCTTTTGCCTCTGAACACACTATTGCAACTATATTGTTACAGAAAAATGATGAGGGTTTTGAGCATCCTATTGAATTTTTTAGTAAAAGTCTCAGAGACGATGAGTTGAAATATGACATATTGGAAAAACAAGATTATGCAATGGTGAAATCTCTCAAATCCTTCAGAACTTACGTACTGCACTCAAAGATCATTGCTTATGTGCCTACAAGTTCTGTTAAGGATATACTGGTTCAGCCTGACCGTGACGGAAGGAGAGGCAGATGGTTAGCCAAAATCCAGGAATTTGACCTAGAATTTAAACCAACTAAGATTATTAAAGGTCAGGGTTTAGATAAATTGATGGATGAATAAAATTTGAAAGAACTCGGGATAAACCATCTGCAAGAAAACGAAGGAATTTTTGAGATAGATGAACTCGATGTTGCTGCGTCCATAACCAAAATTATACCCAAATTCTCTTCTTCAGTGTGGTACCACGATATTGTCTCTTATTTACTAACCCTTCAGTGCCCTAGTGAATTAACCCCATCTAAGGCTAGGACATTGAAATTGCATGCTATAAAATATTGTATTATAGATGGTAAGTTATATTGGAAGGACCCCCTTGGTTTCCTACTGAGATGCTTAGTAGAAACCGAAACAAAAAAAGTTATAAATGAATTCCATGAGGGAGTGTGCAGAGGACACCATGCTTGGTGAGCAATGACTTATAAAATCCTAAGAGCCGGGTATTACTGGCCCAAATTATTCACAGATAATCCTTGTCAGTTGTTTACAGGCAAGCAGAAAGTCCCAACTTTACTTTTAGTTCCAGTTAAAACTGAAGCTCCATTTCAGCAATGGGGTCTTGATTTTATTGGAGAAATTCATCCACACTCGAGCGCTCAACACAAATGGATTCTAACTGCTACAAATTATTACACCAAATGGGTGGAAGCTATTCCTATGAGAAATGCAACTAACTCGGTAGTGATCAGTTTTTTGGAGGAAAATATTTTATCCAGATTTGGCTATCCTCGAAAAATAGTGACTGATAATGCTAAGGCCTTCAAGTACATGGCCATGATAAGGGTTTTCCAAAAATATAATATTGTTCTAGGACACTCCACGACTTACTATCCATAGGGTAACAATCTAGCTGAGTCATCTAACAAAAGTCTGATTACTATAATTAAGAAGGTTTTGACCGAAAATAAAAAAGCATGGTATGTGAATTTAAAATATACATTTAAAGATAGGTACCAAAATGTCAATTGGGATGTCTCCATTTCATATGGTATATGGTACTAACGTCATTTTACCAATAAATCTAGCACTGCCAGTAATGAAACTATGGCGAGACTCAAATGAAGAACAGAATGACATTACCAGTAGGATAAACTAGTTGATTGAAGTTCATCAAAATAGGGCCGAAGTAGATGAAAAATTACAGAGATATCAAGATAATATGAAAGCTTTATTTGACCAAAAATCTAAAGACAGATAATTCCTCCCTGGTGATTTGGTCCTAAAATGGGAAGCCAGGAAGGAAAATGTCGGTAAACATGGCAAGTTTGATCAGATATGGAGCGGTCCGTACAAGATTTCAACCTCTGAAGGAAAAAATGTTTTTTTATTAGAAAATATCGATGGAAAGATTCTTAATGCCCTTGTCAATGGGCGGTACCTTAAGCACTTCATGCAGTAATATTTGTCTGAACTCTCTTTGTACATACCGTTTTGTTTTTGTGACTTGTTTATATTTATATTTCATTAGGTAAGTTTTATTTTTTACTGTAAATACAAAAAGTCATTTTTGAAATGAAAATATAAAAAATATATATACAAAATAGGTCAAATTTGTAATAATAAACTTTCCGATTTACTAGAATTCCTGACAGTTATCATGTTTATCTTATTTGCAGGAGAGTTGTTGATAAACCAAGAGACTACAAATATCGAAAGGTGACATACATGGATACTCATGTTAAATTCCTCCCCAAAAATGATTAGGATAGACTAACAATTTGTTTGGCTGAAAATACAAAGAAATACCAAGGTCTGAATTTCTGGCCCGAAAACTCAGTTTTAAAGGTCCCCAAAAATGTAAATGCATAAGATAGTAATTTTTTGATTTACTAATATTCACCTTTCAAAAAAATTTAAAAAAATAAATATTATATATATGAAAAATAAGCAGTAAAAGATTTCAGGAAAAAGTTTCAAGAGTTGAATAACTTGTTGAGAGAAGTTGTGTCTTCAAAAGAATATCTAAAGACCCCAAATTTTCCCTTGTCCATGGTCAAGTCACCTCCCATAAGCTTCTTAAGAGAAGAAAGGATCTCACCTTAATTTTGGAAACTCATAAACTAACCTTAAAAATGAGAATAGGTAAAATTTTATAGTTCCTCTAACTTTAGCTGGACCAGAAGTATGTCTGGGTTAATCCTAACTTCCTTAGTCATTCTAATAGGAATAAACTGATTGGTTTCACTCAAGGAAAATCCATGAAAAATATCAACAAGAATTCCCTGAAGCCAAAGATGTTCGAAGGCCAGAAGAGGATTAGTCCAAAGCAATTAAAGTGAGTTGACAAGCCTATGTTGTTAAATTTTAAGCATATATTTTCTTGAGTATATTACATACTCATTGATTTCCCCCCACTTCATATTTTAAAAATAAATATAGATAGATGGTGAAAGGAAATTCATCTAAATGATTGCCCCCATCTAGTCCAAAGAGATGGAGAAAGGAAATTCATAATATGATTTCCCTCATCTCAACATTTAAATGCTAGAAAACAATGAAAGTGGTGAAAGAAAATTCAATGAGGGAAATATGATAACTTCACCAGGGTACTAAATAGGATCGCTGACAGTGAAGCAATATCTACATATATGATAGGTTGTTATACATGAATTATAAGATGCTCTGGTAACTATTCCTCTTTCAGCTAGATCTACATTATAAGCTTATGAGATTCCCTAATTTGAAATATTGAAATTACTTTACCTTGATACGAACAGAATTAGATAAAACCTAGTAGAATGGTTAATTTTGTTTCGATTATCTTACACAAATATGAGGTCATCTTTAGAGAAGGAAATCTATTGTTAGCCTAACTCAATATTACTGAATGTTTTAATTTTGAAGAGTTTTCAAAGTTAAGGTTAAAGTCTTAAAGTCTTGTTTTGAGTTTTCTCCAAAATGTGTTTCATAGAGTTGCATTAATGACTCCACTTACCCAACGGAGGCACTTGGTCTACATGTTCTTCTCGTTCCACAAGGAGACGACATCCCTAGATGGAGCCTATGTTGAAACAAAGTTTATTTTTCTTCCTATAACCTAAAACTCAGTTTTCTTTGGTTATGGAGCCACCCTTAGTTCTAAAAAGGAGTCAAAGTTTTTCAAGAGTTTCGGGTTTCAGGGTTCGGCTATTCATGAAGTATGACTTTTAATAACAACTCCAAAGTCCTGATACTGAAGTCCCGAAAGTATTGTTTAAAAGAAATTAAACTGAATTAAAAGGAATCACTAAAAACCGTTTAACAATTTTCTAAACCTTTTGTATTTTCTTTTTCGGCTATCTCAACTTAAACAATAGTTCAAAGTCCCAATGCGGTTTTTACAAAATATCTTTTTAATCGTGATTAACTAAATTTTAAACATACTTAACAAATCGTTAATCAGTCGTGTTTCGAAAAATTAAAGAGTTATCACTCTTTCGCATTAAAAAAAACCCGAAGCCCGAAATCCCGAAAGTATTAAGCGATTAAGTGTAATTAACTTAACTTTAAAACATGATTAATGATATTAAGTGACTTTTCACGTTTCGCTATTTAGGAGTTTTCGAAGACATTCCTTTCAAAATCATAGTTTTAAATCGCCGATATGTGGTAGTATTCATAACGGATTCATAGAGATATTTTTAGCATAAAGTGTGTATCTGTGGGCGCACCATCCCCATTAAAGAATTTAATTTTTATCGTCTGTATTGGTATGCTCAATTTAAGGCAAGTTATGGGTCAATAAAGGTTTTTATTTCGAAATTCATTTTTACTTTCAGACAAGAAGCGAGTTACATTCAAAAGAGCTCACGCATTTCTTCTCTGTAACATGTTTTCATTTTTAGCACAAACATCATGGCACCCAGAAAAGCACCTAAGAAGAGTGAAGAGGTCGGTGAGAGCTCAAATCCGTATGGAGATGTTATATCCGATACTACACCACATGTTGTGGATTCAATCAAGTCTTGGAGATAGATTTTTGATATCTTGGAGTATGAGCTGAGGAATTGCCCCGACGATTTCAGAAACAAAAAGAATGAAAATAAGCTCAGGGATATACCAGAAGCTGAGCTCCATAAGATAGTCACACGACCGAGACTCATGCCATACAATGATATGATAAGATGGGCTTTAGAAAAAATCAACATTTAGACTAGGATCATTTTAAATCATCAAAAGGTCGTCGTCAGATCATTCAAAGTAGAGCACATCCAAGTAATGTATAAACTTTCCCCTATCTCTAAATACATTTTTAATGCTGAATTTGTAGAAGAATTTCAAATAAAGGTGTGTACAGAATTGGATCAAACATATCCAGGTATAATCAAAGATTGGTGGGGAATTCCAACGAAATTTAGAGCTAATACTCATGGAATTTATTCCACAACATCGTTAAACTAATACATGGTTTATATAGCAATGATGTTGTGTATACTGTTTGGGAGGAAAATTCCTACCCGTTTCCTGGCGGAATGGGTGCCAATTATACACGAGGTAGCAGATGGTTTCACCTTCATCTAGGCCAAAATCCTGTCAGATAACCTAGCTAAAAAGATTAAGGATTACCAGATGGAAAAATCGAAAAGGTCGACCTGTATCTTTTTACATGTATGCATATATTATGGATGCTATCTGTCACATGACTCCATTCCATGTGATGAATTGGAGCTTGAACCTAGCTTGTACTGAACCCATTCATGTTTATCACTCTAAACTATGGGAGGAGAATGTTAAAGATTTCTTTTACGAAATCTGTCACTATGTAGTGATACCTGTGCACCAAATTTTGTATGGTTATGCACCCCCTCGTATTTCATACCAAATCATGGGAAACCTTCAGGCAATTGCAGATTGGTTCATCGAAAATAATTTCTCTTATGTCAGAGTCTTCGGATGTTCAATCCCCCATCATGCTCTCCATAAATTTCTCATTGACAGACTGGTGTGCAGAGAAGTGGCATACCAGATAATAACAAGAGGCATTGGTACAGAGTTAAAAGAAACCAAGAAAAAATTCTGGCCAATATTTCCCTTACAAGTTGGTAAGTTTTCGCTACTAAACTTTGGCCATTCCATAGTAGAAGCTACAACATTGGACGAAGTTAAACTGGTGGATGTCAAGTTTAGAAGACATGATCCTTATCAAATTATGGGAAATCATCTTGCTCATTGAAATATGAAAACGTATGAGCATGAAGATTCCCCATGTGATGACATATTCAAAGGAGCCAAAACCTATGAGGAGATATTAGACAGAGTCCGGGTGTTACCACCCGACCTACAGACCAACTTTCTAACTTTCCAGAAGCATAGATGAAGTTTTTTGCCAAAGATACTACAGGGAGAAATGGTAACCTCTCCTCCAGAAAAGGAAAGCATACCCCCAAGTTTCAACTCAAAGCCTTCTGACGAGAAGACTACAAAAGAAAATCCAAAGAAGACTGAAGCGTCTTCACAAAAAGAAGAAGATTCACAAATAGAGCACCCAAGGTCGGGAATAGAGTTTGAGCTCGAGACACCTCCAAAGTAGAGTCAAATGATTCCACCTTCATCATCGACTATTCCTGCTGATATTCCCAAAACAGTAGGAGAAACCCAATCTAAAGAGTTGGACAACTCTATTACATCATTGACTCCTTTACAGTCAACATTTGGGACTCCTCATCTAGAAGTTATATATGTAAGTGACCTCACTCCAATCTCTAGAGAAGAGATACCTTCCTCTGATTATTTTTTCAGTAAGAAGAGGAAAGCATTAGTGAAACATGAAATTCATTTGAGAGAAGGCACAATAGTAAGGAAACACAGAGTGCTCATGGATGGACATAACCTAGAAGATGAATATTTCTCCACTAAGGTAGTAGGCTCTATGGGAGCTTTGGAAATGACTAACTTATTTTCAGTTGACAATCTAAAAACAAGGTTGAAGCAGAAGAATCAAATGATAGCCCAGTTGCAAGGCCAAATAAAGAACTCAGAGAGTAGTATTAGAGAGGAAATAAATAAAGGGTTGGAAAAAGCTAGAGCTGTTGACAAACAAGAGATTCAGCTACTCAAATTTGGCTTGGATGAGATGTATAAGAAGATTCAAGCCAGTCAGGGACAGGTCATCCAATAGGAAGAATTAGCGAGGCAGTTGCAGGATAGGTTGAATTCTATTCAAAATCAGGTGATAGATTTAAAATATTTTCAAGCCCGGGCACTGGAAGTGCATATGAAGATAGAAGCAGAGCAACAAAGATTGATTTCTAAAGTAAATGTTATTCAGAACTATTTCTGAGAGGTAAGTCAATCTTTCGATAACATTGTTTTCAAGAAAAAAGAGGCTAAATAAGCTCGGGCTACTTTTCAAAAGGCAGTTTTACTTTCAAAAAAAGAAGAGGTATCAGAAACTCTAAGGCTGTCAGTTGCAGAGCAGATCAAGGGTGATATCATTCTTAAAGTATGGTAGGCCAACATAGTCGAAAGTAAGAAAATGGCCAAGGAAGTCAAAGATGATTGCAAAGAGACCTTCGATTCTCTAGATAAAGGATTGTTAAGCATTGGAAGAGACGATTTCCATGGGCTACTAGGCCAGGTCAATATTGTAAGACATCAACTGAAACTCAAAGAGAATTTGAGTGAAATTCAGATAGAAATTTTGCAATTAAAAGAGGTTGATGTTACCCAAATAGACAGGTGGATGGTGAAGCCAAATTTAAAATTGCAATCATTTAAGTTATTTGAAAAAAGGGTTGAAGACCGATTTCCAAAAATTCAGAGGAAGCTTTATCAGTTCGAGGCAAAGGATATACCATAGCTTCCTAGATTTTTTGTGCATTTCCTAGAAAAATGTATTGAATGTCTCGGACCAAAATAAGGAGATACTTCAAAGAAGCAATGAAGTATCATGTTGTAGGCTCATATTATCAATATGATAGAGAGATGAAAGATAACCATGCAAATGGCTCAAGTTTTCATTTTTGTAACTAATAGTCCCTAGGAGTTAGGAAATTACCAACCGTCAAGTATTGCTGACTTTGTATAAATATAATTTCATAAGACTGAGTGTTGGGCCCGAGATATGATCATTTTCATGACACTATTATACAATTTTTTCCATATGTGCACATGTGGTTTTATCTTTCAAAGGAGCTTTTTGAAGAATTTTATGATAAAATGGTATAATCGGCATGAGGTACGTATAATTCGTGTTTTGTGAGTTAATCAAGTTTAATTTATCATGTTTTTATGCTTCCAAGAGTTAATTCATTATTTTCTACTGTTACAGGGAAAAACACACCATGTTTCTTGGTCCGACACTTGATCTGAAACTCGTTCCAACACTCATTTCGGTACCTGATCCGACACTCGTTCCAACACCCAGTATTGCACAAAAACGCAAGCCGAGTTGGCGGTTATGGTATTGGCGACCAGTGGTGGACAAATTAGACACATGGGTTTTGTTTTTCATCGCTCTCTCAAGCTACTAAGATCAAGACAACTCGATTTCAGTTGTCCAAAGAGGGAGATTATTGGATTCTTCTGTTTTGTTAGTTATGGCTGCATTTATTGTAATTTGCCGAATTTAGAGGTGGTTTGACCCTCCTGTGGTTGACCACATGGGTTGTAAACCTATAAATACTACTAGGATGATCATTAGATTATTAAGCAAGCAGAATAGCCATCAGATTGGAGACAAACTCGTTGTACTCTATTTTTTATTTTTCACATTGCTAGAATAGTGGCAGAACTGCGTTTTTAACTTTCATGGTGAAATCGGCCTGCTGAAGTTTGTGGTGTGCTTGTAGAGGGTAGCCACGTCTTGCTGGGGGGCCCACTAGTAGTCTAGTGATGATCAATGTGTTGTTTATACATTTCATAATTTAAATTGTCTTTTATTTCTTGTACATACATGTTTTATGTTTTAGTTAGCTAGCTGTGATTTAATTGTTTTATTGTTCTTTTGCAGGTTGGTGTGATGGATTATGTTAACATGAATTAGTTTTGTAGGCTAGGAATAGACTTGCAAGTCTCTACACTAACCCCATATGCTCTATTTGGGTTTCATTTGACAGGGATCTTTGATGGATGGATAGATTTAACTCTAGTTCTTAATCATAGTTTGCTTGTCTTAGTTTTAGATAGATTTCATTTGTTTAGTTGTTGGTTAATTGTCAATTTACTTTTTAATAAGCATAATCTAATTTCTTTTTTTAATTCATTTTCTTATCATAGCTTGAATGGTTAGAATAGACATAGTGTAGTTTCCTTTCACGCAATTTCCTTTCCTACAATTAAAATGCAATTACATTTCTTAGTTAATGGTTGAATCTAGTTTTTCTTACATAGTATAGATATAGAATGATGATCTCGTTATGTTGTTGATGTTTTATACATGATGCATGGTATTTAAACATTGTTCTTGTCATGGATAAATTCTCATTGGATTGTTTGATACATACCTTTCATTTTGCCATTGAGATTAGTGTTGAGTTTATACCATTGGAATTGTCCTTTGTTCTCAAATGTCATCGAGATAGCATCCATCACCACCGAAGGCTTTCACACAACCACCAACATTACATTTGAGTGTTTCATAGATTAAAGATAGTTTCTTGTTTTTATAAGTTAAGAATTAGTTGGTAGCTTTTCTTGCTTTCAATAAAATAGATTTCCTTTCATGCATTGCATTAAGCATTTAAATTTCCTTTCACGCAAGAGAAATAATTTTGCATTAGGCATTTAGTCCACTTGCCTCTTAGGCTAGGTAGTTGTTCAATGAGAAGTCTTTGCTTACTTGCCTATTTGCTTAGTTGTTTTTGCTTACTTGCTCTTTTGTTTTAGTAGGTTAGTTAGGTGTCTTTTCTTACTTGTCTATTTTCTTTAATAGGTTAGATAGGTGTTTTTGCTTACTTTCTTATTTAATTGATTTCATAGGGTAGTTTCTCATTGAATGTAGGTTGGAAAGTTAAAGAAGTTTGCTTTTGTCATTTTCTTAGTATGCTTAGTAGTTTACCCTTGCTTATTGTCATGAACTAGTTTGCTTTGAATAGGGTTTTTACTTTCTTTCTTAGGAACTGTCCATCAGTCCTTGGCCCAAAAGTGCTTAGGTTACCTAGTTTTCATTTTGCCTATTAGGGTTTGTTCATTAGATAGGTTTGTTAGAGTAGATTAACCCTAGATAGTTGCTTTCCTTAGTTAGACTATACTCCTGCCAACCTTTTACCTTTGGCATATATTTTGCTACAACTCTAAGTTTACTTACCCCAGGTTGAAAATTTAATTGAGGGTAGTTTAGTGTCTTTTTTAGTACATATAAATCACCTAACATTTTGGCGTCGTTGTTGGGGATTTGTCTTAAGGTAAGAAGTAATTAGGAATTAGATCATCCTTAGACATTATCACTAGTTTGGTGGTGGGGGAACTTTAAGATGAAAGGTAAGAACCTGTGCATCTGCTATAGTGGGTTCCCCCAAACCCAATAGTAGTTTTTATTTTTGTTTTCTTTCATGAATAGACCTAGGAATCAAATGGTAGCTTTTTCTTTTTGTTGTTGCTTTATTTCATGAATACGCCTAGAGACCCACATGGTAGATACATTAAATCAAAATCAGACCTTTCAACCAAGGTTCCTTCCGGTCTCTTTGGGGGAAGGAGCATTCTACTTATAAAATCCGCAGATCGATACCGAAAAATAGGAGCTAGCTCAACCCAAAGAGCTAAAATAGTCTTTGAAGGGACTAACACAGGGAGCACTATAGAACAAGAAATTGAAGCATCAATCATATTAGGAAAGGAGGCAAGACCACTCGGGCTTCTGCAGAACCAAACAATACAACCTTTGCTTTTACACCACCACCAGGGGACTCTAATTTTAAAGATATCATAGACCCCGAACATGTGAATCTTTTGTTTGGTAGCTTAGCCAATGTAATTATCTCTCAAACTGACACAGAAACTTTGGAACCGATAATCTCAACCGACTCTAGTAGAGTCCCATACATCTAATCAATAGGAAGACCTTTTCATCAAAGGAAAAATTTGTTCTCTTCAAATATAAAACCACTTAGGTACTCTCTTTTTGGAAGCCAAGCCAATATGGATGATCAGGAGGACCATAACAATGCAAGACACAGAGAGGAAGAAGAAACTAGAAACGAAACCGAAACTACCTTCGGGTTTCCGATTTAGACACCACTCCAAATGTCAAATCATATTAGGTGACAAATGAGATGGTAATCTCCTAATAGACAAATAGTTTTCCATATCCACAAACCATGGGGTATTGAAAGAAAGGGAAAAGAGGTACTCATCTAGGAAATGATCATCTACAGGGATATCATCATCCTCGTTGTTTATTCGGGAAAGAAAGTCAGCTACTACATTATCCTTTCCAGATCGGTCAATCACAGTGATGTTAAATTATTGCAATAACAAGAGCCATCTAGTCACTCGGCCATTAGTTATAGGTTTATTCATGAGGAACCTAATGGTGGAATGATCAATGTGTACAAATACTTCATAACCTATAATGTAATGACGAAACTTGTTAATAGCATGAAAAACTGCCAAGAACTCTTTCTCAGTGACTGTGTAGTTCAACTCAGCAGGGGACAAGTTCTTGCTTAAAAAATAAATGGCATAGGATTGTTGGTCCTATTTATACCCTAATACCCCTCCTATTGTAGTTTCAGAGGCATCAGTGGATATATGAAATGGGAGATTCCAATTGGGACCTCTAAGAACTGGTGCCAGAGATAGCTTAGATTTCAAGGTTTCGAAGGTAGTTTGACACTGCTCAGTCCAAACAAAATCAACATCTTTTATCAATAATCCAACATAGGTGCAGCAATCCTTGTAAAATTTTCAATAAACCGTCGGTAATATTCGGCATGTCCAAGAAAGATTCTCACCTCTTTCTGAGTCTTGGGGGGTGGAAGTCTGAAAATGACCTCAATCTTTGCAGGATCGACTTTTATCCCTTCAGATGAAACATGATGTCCTAGAACCACTCCTTTAGTTAACAACATTTTGCATTTTTCATGACTTAGAGATAGGTTCATTTCCTGGTATCTGATGAGGACTTTTTCTAAGTTTTCTAAGGCTTCTTGGTAAGTGTTTCCATAGACTGTGAATTCATCCATGTATACCTCCACACAATCATGAATAAGATCAGAAAATATCCCTAATATTTCTCGTTGAAATGTGGCAGGAGCATTACACAATCCAAATGGTAAGACGTTATAGGCATAGGTTCCCCACGGACAAGTAAAGGTAGTCTTGTCCTAGTCCTCGGGTGCTATAAGAATCTGGTTGTACCCGATGTACCCATCTAGAAAGGAGAAATACTTCTTTCCAGACAAGGTATCTAGAACTTGGTAAATGAAAGGAAGAGGAAAGTAGTCTTTCAGAGTGGCCTTATTGAGTTCCCGGAAATCAACACAAATTCTCCATTTCCCAGAAACTTTCTTTGGAACCACTACAAGCAGGGATACCCACTTACTATCAGAGATGGGATAGATAAATATGACATTTAACAACTTCTGGATTTCCTCCTTGACTATATCTTTGAGTGTTGGGTTCATCCTTCTCTAGGGTTGCCTAACAGGTGTCACTTCCCCCTGGGTATATATGTGATGGATGCATGTGTCAAGGTGTATACGCTTCATGTCAATGTATTCCCAGGGAAATGCTCCTAATTGTTCTTTAAGGATATCTACTAATTATTTTATTGGTCTGTATCTAGCCCAGAGTTTATATGTAAAACTTTCCCTGGACTAATCTCATAGGGCATAGTATAAGACATGGCAGACTCATCTATTTCAAAAATAAAAGATGTTGAAGACAAAATGGATGGGTCTAATTGTTCTTGAAATTCTTCCTCAAACATGTACGTAAATTGGGGAAAAGACTGTGGAAAATCCACACATGTAATGGCATAAATGAATTGGTTTAGCACATTTTCTGGTGTATGCTCCTGAAGTGCCCTTGCATGGTCACTAGGCAATACGGGTTATTCCCAGTCTTCGTTCTCATATGGAGATTCAAGCCACCATAGATTTTCCATAATAGGCTGAGCTGGAGGGTAAATGGTGAACTTCTGGATAGAGAGACCATTTGAGATGGTCATTTCTCCTTCTCTACAACCAATAAATGCATTGGTTGTGGCTAGACAAGGTATTCCCAAAATAACGCGATGGCCTCTGGAAGGATCCTTTGAATGAAAGAGAAGAAAATCTATGGGGCACTCCCATGAGGCTAAAGTAACCATGACATCATCTAAAATCCCTTCAGGTATAACCCTAGTCTTATCTGCTAATTCCAAAATGGTTGGGGTAGGCCGAAGAAGCGGTTGTAACTGTAATTGTTCCAAGGTAGTAGTGGTCATAACATTGATGGTTGCTCCTAAGTATATGAGAGTGTTTCCAATGGAAACCTCATTAATGGTTATGGTCACTACAGGGTTTCCTAGATTCCCATATTTTTATAGCTTTGGGTTCTATGAGATCTTAGCAGTGCAATTTAACATCGTCACTAGTATTCCATTTATACCATATTGACATCACAAATTACCCACGTTAACATTTCAACTAATAATCCAATGGTAAATAATCATTACTATCCTTGAAATTCTCCACCTAACATTAATTTAGTAATATAGACATTTCAACTAATAAAAATGATTTGGCAACTGAATCACACACTTAACGTTGCAATTCCTCTAGTGCTAATATTTCAATTAATTCACATCATTGTTTCAATTTAACCATTGCAACTAGGGTAGGGCCATATACCACTGCAAATAACAAATGCCCAAGGTAAGCAAACCCTAATTCTCCCCAGGCCTAACTGTGGCAGATTCAATAGTGAATAATTAACCCATTAAAGCAGCATTCAAATAACTTTTAAACATTGAAATAATATTTAAAATCAATGAACCTTTAAGACCCTTACCTAACGTTCTAAATCAACTCTCGCAATAATCAATTTATCATTTAACATTCTAAGTATTGAAATTATCATTCA
>JASDQU011509449.1:684-22573 GCA_032191745.1 Picea mariana
AACATTATTACAAAAATCATAAGTATATATAAGTCTCTCCACAGGGTAAAACCTCCCTGTGGATAATATCAAACTGTTTTACATAATCTGGGAGATATCCCAAAATCAACTAAACTAGGAAACTAAAATGCAAGTGAAATCTTTGAAACATCCCCTAACTACTCATCAAATCCACTGCAATTTCGAATTCATCTGCAATAGATCAAAAATAACAAGTTAGAAAGGTATTTCATCAACAAAACAATAAAAAATTGATCCTACAGACTTAGCTACAGAATCATCTGATTTTGTAGCTAGTCTAAAATAGCATACAGGACCAGACTCAAAATCAAATCAAATCTTTTAATCAAATCCAATTTTCTTTCAATAAACATTAAAAACGAATCAATAATGCTTCCAATGATTTTATCATTCAATATAAACCATAGTCGAAAGTGTTTTAATGGAAACAGGGGTAAGAATACTCTGTTTTATTTTGCCATAAAATCGGGTCAAAATAATAATAAGACTATTCCATATCCAATTAAAAGCAGATCATATCATAGGTGATACAATTTAATCCAACACAACCATCATTGACTCGTTATAGCCATAACAACAGATTCATATCATTCAATCAAATGTAAAGATAGGTAGACTGTTTCGATTGTGTTCAAATGAAATCATACTCAACAACATCGACCCAACGAATTTCGTGATTGATCCTTGCACAGTCAACAGACAGGAGTGTGATAGAATCAACAGAATTCATAATATAAACTGGGTAAATAATCAAAATAAATCACGACTGAGTCTAATATAGAAACAAATCATGAGACTGGATATAGTCAATTTCGTTCCTCGAATCAAATTCAAACAACATGTTTATTGCAAACGAACTGATAACATGGTGGAGTAGACCAATGCGAATTAACCGACTGGGTATTACTGTTATGAATCGTATCTATCCACGAAACATAATCATATCGAACATAACCCGAATCGTATCCCTGTTGATCGAAAATCATATGGATATATAAATTCGTAACAGTTTACCATTGTCGCCAATCATATCATATACATTGTAACCGATTCAAATCGAGACTTGATTGTGTTCAAAATCAAAATACCAAAAACAACTTGTGTTTACAATAGATACCAACAACTTCAATTGACAGTAGAGTATCCAATTTAATCCAAATCAAACCAATCAAATCCATAGAACGATCAATCGAATCGAAGAAAATCCAATTGAAGCTAAACTGGGAAAATGAAATTCGATTTATCAAAACAAAACTATGTACATAATGCATGCTTATGTGACAAAGCAAATCCACGCTGTAAACAGAACTATGAGTTTGTTATATAAACAGGTGATAGACATACCAGTGAGGCTACTCGAGATATGGCAATTTTGAATTCACGACCGCTGTAGCTGACTCCACATTCTTAAACAAAATAGAACCTGTTGTCCTCTGTTTCTTATCAGTGGTCAGTAGCTCAGCCTTTTTTCGGGTAAGCAGTGTAACCTGGTCCTCCAAAGATTTAATCTTTGACTGTAGCATTGGCACATCAAGATAGTACCTTTCTAACCATGAGCCGCATTGATCACAGGGTGGCATTGCAGGTTCAGGAGAGGGTTTGGATGAATGACCAGGGGCTTTACATGGCAGCTTAATGCCAGGGTAATCAGGGTTATTTTGCAAGCAAGGTGGTAGGTTTGACACGAACTGAAATGAGGGTTTGGCACACAGACCTTCCGAATAGGGATATTCACTTGCCAAAACACGTTCAACCTTTGAATCAGAGTCCTCGCTCAATACGATAGGGTCAGGATTAACAGGGGGTTTCGGCTTATTCCTCGCCATGCGAGAGATTAAACGGGTAGTCTTTTTGCCTTTGGCGTTTATAGTAGGTTTGACTTTAGGTTTCTTGCCCACAGGTTTAACAGTCTCGGCATCCTTAGTCACAGAGTGAGGTAGGTCGATAGGTGAGTTGGGTAGGGGTTTAGGTAATAGAATGTTGAAGGGTACCGGGGGTACAGTCTTACCCTCGCTCACCACAGGTTTGTCAACCTGTGGAGGGTTCGAATCTTCAAAGTTATTGTGAGTAAGGAAATCAGTCCAACAATCTCCGTGTAACCCCAAATGACAGACAACAATCATTTTAATCAACCCATAGTGAAAAAGGCTGCTATCAGCCTGGTTCCTTTTGTATCTCTTAGACATTTTAAACAGGCTTCTATGCAAGTAATAAGGCATATTAAGCTCATAGCCCATGAAAACCATAAGCAAACGAAGATGGTGTAAGAAAAAAAAACCATACCGACCCTCGCAGGTGATAAATTGTTTGATTATCATCGGCAAATCATGCCAACGTTGCTTGAGCATATTCGCGGGCAAACCTTTGTCACAGGAGCTAACCTTACGCGACTGGAAGAGCAGTGTCCACGGGACCTCTTCCACTTTGCAATTCTTGGACCATCGTTGTCCAGTGGCAGGAAAACCTGTAGCTAAACTGAGAAATTACTCGTCAATTTGCAATTGGACATCCCCGACCTTGGCTCGACAGCCATCAAAGGTCAATGCGAATTGTCAGGCAACGCAAAGATTAAACCCTTCGAATTTCTGTATGAATGAGAGCCATCCAAATTCCTCAAGGTCACTGCAGGCACTGTCGAACATCAACGGAGCCTGGCTGCCATTAGGTTCATCTTGAACGACAGGAGCCATGGCACAAGCACATGGTAAGGGTTTGGTTAGAGTTCATCAACACAGAGTAACAATGTTACCCGAACCAACAGCAATGAATCTTGCCAAAATGGGTAGGCATTAACGCAAGCATGTGAAGGTGGTGGAGTTGTTTACCACCATGCAGAGCAATAATGGTCACAGTACAACTGTCGATATGGCTATTCAAATCGTAGTGGTGGATTATCTATTAAGTCATGTGTACAACTAATCAAAATCCAACCAACACACGCCAACACTATCATAAAACATTCATCGTATAGGTTAACACCAAAATTATATATGCGCCCATGTATCAATCAACATTTAACCAAAGTGCCAAATCGAATTCATATGGTCGACTAGCCTAAGTTTATGAAAATTATCATAAGGATTATGTTATACATATAAAAACTTAATCCAAACCCCTATGCATTTTATGAAATCAATGATCAAGCTAGTCATAAAATGTATAAATCCATATGCTCAATGCCTCACAAACTTAATAAAATTAAGTCATGCAATCCAAAAAATGTCCAATGAGCATAGTTCAAAAATCCTTTCAGCCACATAACGATAAACCAAAGGTAAGGGCCAATCAAAACATCAATAAAAAGATTATGACAGTTCAAGTAACGATGGAGGAGTTTTCATGCTTACAGTCGTGAAAACTAAATGTAGACCAATTTGCAAGTGTCGCAAGAAATGAAAATATCGTCTATTTACAAAATGCGACAAAAATTTGAAGATCAGAAGACAGAGGTGTAGGCAGCTTATAGGGCAATGGAAAAAATTGAATTGGCAGCCAACACCAATCAAAGACAATAGTATTCTTGAGCAGCCAAGAATTGATTTTATTGAATTGTGGTTCGAAAGTATTGTCATCTCGCCAATGCAATCAAGTCTTATGCACACATTGTTCGATCCCATTGTGGTATATTTTGGGCATGCTCTTGATTTTCATGCCCCTGATTTATTGGTAGCAACCCCAATAATTTTCTTACTGTTGGAGCCCATTTCACAAGTCAATAGGATTCTCGAACGGCTCCATTGGAAATCTTCCTATACCTAAAGTCCCCTTTATTTCAAGTAAGTTAGGGTAGGTAGATCATGTAATATATATTTTGTTTCTTCAATTCGGTTTTGCACAATAAGGCAGTCAAACTTGAAGGTAAATCCATGAAATAAGAATAATTGCAAGAATTCAATTTGAAGATGACTCCACAGCCCAAAGGAGAAGGTAGTCGGTCTTGAGATTTTGGGGTTCTCAACAACCCACAGGGGGTCACTGTCTCGCAGTTGGAGCCAGTTGTTGACCAAAATTTGGTCACCTATATGTTCCCGCTCCTGGAATAATAATAAAAATATGATATTGGAAGATGAAGATTTTTGAACTATTATATGTTCATTGCATAGCACTCGGTATCATATTCTCCATGCATTTCACGTAATCAAAATCAGAGTCTCCATGACCAAGATATGCATACTTCACCCCAGAAGTCCAATGCAGGTATTACACGAAGAAATATGAAAAATGTTCTAAGTGACATGTTCTCTCCTCTCCTTTCCCTTCACCTCTATTCATTCTCTCATTTTATACTTAGTCATTTTTCCCATTGTCTCATTACTTTCATATTCCCCTTACCATTTTCCACACTTAGCCATTTTTCCTTATTCCTTTCCACGTTCACATTCAATTTCCTTTTCCTTTATTTTCCCATTGCTTTATTTTCCTTTCCATTTTCATTATCCCATTTTTCCATTTATTTCCTTTCCCAAATTTCACTTCATTCCTTTATTTCCCATATATTTCTTTTTCATTTTTCATATTTTCCATATTTCACGTGACCCATTATACACTTTCCATCTTATTCTTATTTACTATGGCTTAATGCGAGTTCGCAGGTTGGTGATATTTCCTAAGAGTATGTTTTATCTTCACTACCCTCACAATGCACTTTGACTTCCGCCACCTTCATAATGCACATAAATCTTTTTACTACTCTTTACTATGTAACTCCTCCAACACTTACCTCTCCTCTCCACTTCACCTACACTTAGAATTTTTCACACTCATTTCTTACTATGTATTACTGTGGGTGACTTGCTCACCTACCTCTGCATTCACATAAGCCCGCAAACCCGCCATATTATTTTAATAATATTTTTCTTATCCTAAGTTCTAAGAGGAACATCTCCAAGTGACACATGGCACTCTATTAACCAACGAGATACATCCACATGGGAGTTAATGGATGGTGCCACATGGCAACTAATTAATGGAGACACATGGCTGCGTACAAAAAGTGACACATGGTGTGATTTTATTGGATGACATGTGGCAGATTCTTATGCGAATATTGTTGGCCTACCAAGTGATGACATGTGGAAAAATTTGGTTGGGTGACTTATTATTGTTGACTGGGCAGATTGGTGGTCGACTCGGCATACAAAATTATTATTATATTCAACAATTTTCCAAGGGTCGAATCCTCCAAGCTCCATAGTTCCTTCTCTTCTTGTGTTTCTTGGCAAGTGTATCAAACACTTAGTTTTATATATCATGAAGAATCTAATATCCAAATGCATGTGGGATAGACTTTCAAACCAAAAAGTTGAATTTTATGAAGGGAAGCACGAAATTCATCCAAGGGCCCACATTTGCCCATCAATTTTGATCGACGGTGGTTGAGTGTTGATCTTGCAAAGGCCATAACTTGAGCTCTGAATGTTAGAATCGCGCAAAATTTATACCGTTGGAAAGGTATTTCAATGTAGAAGATGGTGGTACAGGTTTTAAGTGCTGAAAGTTGACACATTTTTCTAATAAATTAAAATATCAGTCAGTTTCATTTTGTTTGGGCCTGCGTGACAACTTGAATTCACAAGCTCGTATCTTGAGATTCGAGCGGAGGATTTGGGAAACATTTATATCATTGGAAATTTGAGACGATGAAGAGAACGTTAGAAGTGGTTTACATGGTTAAAAATGTGGTTTTCACTTCAAGAAAATTAAATTAAAGTCATCCTATTTTAATGGGAAATTATTTAAATTGTGAAAATAAAAGTTTATTTAAAAACTTTCATTAAAAATGGAAAGAAACAGTTTAGACGGTTCTTATAACCATCAAAGAAGACAATAAAAGAACAGCAGCAAGAAGGTGAAAAAAAACAGAAGAGTGACTATCATAATAAGTTTACATTGATCACATCCTTCTTTTCTTTATCAAGTCCTTCATCCAGTTATTCCACCTCTTTCACTAGAAAGGTTTAACTGAAGACTGATAACTCATTTTTTATTCTTACCAGGTATTTTTGATCCCTCTATCGCCCACTGTCTTCTTTCTAAAATATTATTTCTTGTATTTATTTTCTTTATGGTCCACCGGAGCCCCAATCCCAGTCTTTAAGACAAACACATTTACAATTTCAAGAATATGTAATAAACTATATATTTTTTAAAAATTTCAAGAGAACTACTTCAGGAACAATCTTGACTGTGCTTTGTAACCCTGTTTTCAGAATATAAAGTATCATAGGTTGATCTATCATTATCTTTATTTGAGCTGCCCATGTATCCACTTTGTTAAATTTCTCTTGTGCATGCGTATCATCTTCTTTTTATTTGTATGTGATTAGAAATATTTATCTTAAACTAGTATGGATGTGAGGGATTTTTTCTTATTTGCTTTAAATGTGTGATCCTTGGTCCTCTCTCATGAACTTTCTTTAAAAGAACACAAAAACATTTTCCTTTTACTTCATTGTAATATTTTTGTTTCTTTGAATTACTATAACGAACTTCTGTCAAGTCTCACATTTTAAATATTTTAAAATTCTCAAGAAAATCTAAAGAGGAGTAACACCTCTATAAAAACGCAGGGGGATTTACATCCTTGTGAGATTGTCGTTTCGGTCCTAACAGATTCAAGCGCCAACAAAGATTGCTTTCATATTCTAGAGACCTGGCATCTTCATCTCCTCAAGTTTTCATAGATTTTCCCACATGTGCGTGCCCTTTTATACTGCCAGATCGCATACATACGTGCCCTTCTCCACTGCAGCTCGCGTACACCTCAAAAACTAGGGTTTTTTTTCATCATTTTCTGCAATTCTGAAAATTTCACCATCAACCCTTCGAGCTATCTTAGACTTGCATAACTATTGGGTAAGTGTTATATTCTTTGCACGAGTAGTAACGAGAAGCATGACACCTACGTTGAGAAACGTGTCATGTATTTAGGTGGTTTTTTCGGCACATGGTTTTTGCCAATGGTTTTCTATTTCCGGTTAAGGAATTAGGGTTTTGGACTAATCCAAGTTATTGGGTTAGGGTTTTGGATGTCGTTGGCTCATATATGTATATTGTATTGTAAACAATGTAACATAATGAATGAATATAATATATGTTGGTTTTCCTAGTTTGGGTTTCCAGGGAAAAAATCTCTGTGTTTGTATCTTTTCTGTTCTTTTCTGATTATCTGTTTATAGTAGACATTGTACAAGGTTAGAATTTTACAGTAACTTCATATGTATCAATGAGTACCTACAATAAACATTACATAATAATAGATATTCAATGTAATCAATAGGTGTTAATAGGAGAGTCTTTATCTCTTATTTATACTTCCATGTAGCTTTCTGAAGGGGTTACCTTCTAACCAAATTAACCCAATTTCCTTCTTTTAGGTCTAACCCACTTCTAACCACTTGTCCACTTCTAAACCAATTTGCTACAAATAGTAAATTCTCCACTTCTAGTTGCAACTAATTTATTTTTAATTATTTTCTTATTGCAACAACTTAACCCATGATTAACTCCTAGTTTCACCCACTTGACTAGTCAACTTCTTCTAGGATCTTCTAGAATAATTTGACTTCTTTGACCTTGTAGATAACTCATGAGGGTTCTCTAACTTCACAAGTCCACAACTCTCTAACTGTGAGGAGTTATGTGACGTTCCACATATCGCCATAAATGGAATGATATGTATTGTCCATCTAGAATAGTATTACCTGCAAATATACTAAACTTTGTACCATTATACATGAAACAAGATTAATCCCCTTAACCATACTGTTAGGGCTACCAAAATTTTATATCGGACTTGCTTCAAGAGTTGATATCAATGACAACCAACCCAATTAATCAACAATCTCTCCCTTTGGCATTGATGGCAACACTCTGATGCAAAACTAAAGTCATATAGCTCATGCTTCCTATGTGACCATCACTCCCCCTGGAAACGTGTCTTTGTTCTATCTATCAAAGAATCTAACTCTCTATCCTGCATCTTATGAATCTCTCCCCCTTTGACATCAATGGAAAATGTAACTTCTCATGTGGGGCTGCTCCCCCTAAATGAATTGTCCTTGGAGATTCTCCCCCTAACTGAACTCTTCCTAAAACTGCTCCCCCAATTTGAACTATCCTCTTTATGGTGATTACTCGTATAAATCTAAGACATATAAGATAAGCATTCAAAAACATTCATTTTGGAGTAGAAATTACTCCTAGAATCTAGAGAAGATACTCAAAGGCTTCCCTTCGAAGCGGTTTTGTAAAGATATCTGCAACATGTTCTTTTGTTCCCACATATTCAACTATGATGTTATTCTTTGCAATATGTTCCTGTAGAAAGTGATACTTGATTGGAATATGATTCATATTTGAGTGCATCACTAGATTATTTGAGATACAGATGGCACTTGTATTATCAAAATATATTAGAATGGGCTCATCATACTCAACCTATATATCTGTCAAAGTTTCTTCATCCATAGAACTTGTGGACAACATGTTGTTTCTGCAATATACTATGCTTTGACTATAGACAATGATAGAGATGACTATTTCTTGCTTAGCCAAGATACCAAACACTCACCCAAGTAGAACGTTGTCCCACTTGTGCTTCTTCGGTCATCAATCAAACCTTCCCAATTTGCATATGTGTAGGAAATAAGTGATAAATCCTTTACTTTTTGATACCATAATAAAAAATCTTTTGTACCCTTGAGATATTTGAATATCCTCTTTACTTCTAGAACATGTGATTCATTTGGTGTTGCTTGAAATCATGCCACCTTTCCAACTACCTGCATTACATCTGGTCTGGATGTTGTCACATAAAGTAAGTTTCCAATCATTGAATTGTACTTCCTTTGATATGTAGATTTTGAATCATCATCTTTGCTTAGCTTGCAACTAGTTTGCATAGGAGTATTGACTGGTTTGCAATATTCGATTTCGAACCTCTTTAACATTTCTCTAATATACTTTGTTTGAGAAATAAAAATGCCTTGGTTGCTTTGACATATCTAAAGACCCAGAAAGAAGGATAGCTCTCCAAGTAATGACATTTCAAATTCATTCTGCATATCCTTTGAAAATGTATGGCTCAACTTGTTATCATCACTTCCAAAAATAATATCATCAACATAAACTCCAATTAATAAAATACTATCTTGAGTTCCCTTCATGTAGAGGTTGTTGTCTGCATTTCATTTTTTGAACCCTTGTTCTTGTAGATATTTGTCCAGTCTAGAATACCATGCTCCAGGGGTTTGTTTTAGACCATACAAGGCCTTCTTAAACCTACACACATAATCTCCATTCTATGACAATTGAAATCCTTCTGGTTGCTTAATGTATACTTCTTCTTCCAGTTCCCCATTCATAAAGCATAGTTTCACGTCCATCTAATACACTCTAATATTCTTGGAGCATGCATAAGATAGGATCAATCTGATTGCTTCCATTCTGACAACTGGGAAAAAGTCTCTTCAAATTCGATACCTTCAACCTGTGCATATCCTTTACATATCAATCTAGATTTATTCCTGGTAATCTGTCCATATTCATTCAATTTATTTCTAAGGACCCACTTTGTGTCAATCACATTCTTGTACCTTGGTCTTGGAACCAATTCCCAAGTGTCATTATTATCTATCTGATCCAACTCTTCATCCATAGCCTTTATCCAGAATTCATCCATGTGGATTCTTCAAAGTTGTTTAGTTCAATCGAGGATAAGAGTGTTAGGTGTAGTTGTTCTGGTGAACGAATTCTTCTTCCAGTCTCAACTCCTGCATCTTTGTTCCTGATAATATGATCTGAGGGATGAATATTTTGTATATGTTTGTTAGGTGTCTTTGGAGGTACTTGTTGTTCGTTCTCTTCTAATTATATATGATCTTATTCATCTTCCCCTTCTATTTCTTCTTCATCCTTTGCTTCTTCTTCATAAACCTGTTCCATTGACTCCTTTTCTTCTTCCTTTATTTTTCGTCCACCTGTCTCATCAATTGTTACATTGATGCTTTCCACAACTTTATTGAGCCTTATATTGTAGTATTTGTATGCTTTACTTGTACTCGATTACCCAACAAGTATGCCTTTGTCCACGTGATAATCAAAATTTCCCATTTTTCCATCTCCTCTTTTGATGTAACATTTTCTTCCAAAGACTCTAAAGTGATTCACATTCATTGGTATTCCTTTCCATAGCTCGTGGGGTGTTTTATCACTATTGTTTCTGAGCATTACTTTTTTTTGAATGTGAATTGTTTATGCACTGCATATGTCCAAAATGTATATGTCAAATTATAATCCATTAACATTGTTCGAGCCATTTCTTGTATTTTCATGTTCTTCCTTTCGACAACTCCATTCTATTGAGGTGTCCTAGAAACAAAGATTTTCCTTTTTATTCCATACTTGTTGCAGAAATCCATAAATTCCTTTGAATTAAACTCTCCTCCATTATCGGATCTCAAACATTTGATTTTTGAATCCATTTCATTTTCAACCATTTCATTGTATATCTTGAAGTTTTCAAATGCTTATGATTTCTTCCTAAGAAAACAAACTGCAGCAATCCTTGTATAATCATCAACCAATAACATAAAATATTGCTCACCTTTTAATCCCTTTGTTCTAGTTGGTCCAACTAGATCAATATGCACAATTTCCAGTGGTTTTGTTGTGGAGTATTCCTTTGATTTGAATATGTTCTTTGTTTGCTTTCCTTTTTGAAAATGCTTGCATAATGTGTTGGTTGGCTTCGTGATTGGGGCATTTTTTCAATTTCTTCCTTTTTGTTGACTTTGACAAGGTTTTCAAAGTTTATGTGACCCATTATTTTGTGCCATATCCAAACTTAATCTTCCTTTCCTAGACAACACTTTTCATTTTCAATTTCACTTAATACATATATGTTGCTTGAAGTTCTTACAGCTATTGCAACCAATTTCCTAAACCTACTTTTCTTATTTCGCACTTCTCTGAATCGAACATAAGTTTGTGACCTTGGTCACACATTTGAATTACACTTAGAATATTATGTTTCATATCTTCCACTAGTAGAACATTTTCTGCTTTGGTATCCTTGTTTCCAATTTTGATTGTTCCCTTTCCAATGATTTTAGTTGAGTTGTCGTTTCCAAAGAAGATTGATCCATCTCTTTCCTTTCTCAATGTTAGAAACTTGTCCTCATCACCTGTCATGTTCTTTAAGCAACCACTGTCAACATACTAACGACATTTCTTGTGTTTATCTTGTAGACCAAGAGTGAATTCTTCATTTTTATATTAATTATGTTTTCTTATCCATGTTCTTTGTCGAGGTTCATCTCTGTGATTGTTGTTATTTTGTTGTGATTCTCTAGGAGGAACTGTCATTCTATAATCTTTGGCCATGTGTCCAAAGTTTTTGCACTTGTAGTATTCCACTTTAGTGCTCAAAGATTCAAACATGTTGTAGCTTCATCTCTGTGTTTCACTATACCTTCTTGGATAACCATTTTTTGCATGACTTTCAAAGTTGTTTTTGTTTCTGTTATTTTCTCTGCAATTTACATCTTTATGTCCAAAATTATTACATGAATAAAATGAACCAAAAAATATAGTTTGATACATGGGAGTTGAATATCCTCTGAAAGGAGTTACTTTTTTGAATTCATATTCTTCTTGAGACATGCTTGTTATTAACTGTCGCTGATTCTGAAATCCAAATCTTCTAGGTGGAGGAGTGTCCCTATAATATTCCTTGTGAAACTTCTTGTCTCCTCTGACTATCTCTACATAACTTCTTGGATGTGCTTGTTGATTTGTTTCTTTGGAGCTTGATCCATTTTATGTATGATTGCATTGAAGTCCGTACTTGTCATGATTTGGTCTTTGACTATTGATAATGTTATCCAAAACTTTAGAACTATTCTGCATGTTTTTCTTTTGAAAATATTTTCTCAATGTGACAATCTTTGCTTCCAAATTTCCAATGATCCTGTCTTTTTCTTCCAACTGTTCTTTGAGTGCTTCTTCGATTCTTTTGTCTTCTTCAACTTGAATTTTTAAATTAGAGATCATATGCTCTAGTTCTTCACAGTTGGAAATTTTTGTTTCCTCTTTTCTTTTAGTTCCGCCTGTAGTGGCTTGTTGTTAAGCCCTAATATTGGCTCATTGCCCCTTAATTGGGGCATATTACATTAGTAATGTTATTTTATTTATTTCGGCTTTATTCCATTNAAAAGGAGGTTGCCCCCTCGAAGAGGCTTATTATCTGAAATTATCTCTTTTTCAAGGCGTTGAGTACTTTTTCTGAGGTTTTTCTATGTTATATTGATATTTGGTTCTTAACACTTGTTTTTCTTCTTTTCCCTTTTTATAACATCTATGGCACTCAACAATTCTTCTTTGTAGTCAACTTCTGCATCTTCATATTCTTCTTTGGTGTCTTGTTTATCAGATTCTTCTACTTCCATGAATATAACTCTTTCTATCTCACTTTCACTGACTTCATCTTCGTCTAATGAGGAGTTGTCTTCTTTGGTGCATAAAATTTTCTTGAAGACTTTATTTTTGGTTATTTTCCCTTTGCATATTTGTTTTCTATTTGAATCATATGTTGATTAACTGGGTCGAATTTCATTGATGTGAACCCTTGAAGAAATCCTGGTAGCGAATTCTGGTAGCACAAAGGTTAGGGTAATGGACCCAAGTTTTTTTTATGGATAATGGTATGATTTTTGATATATTTTTAGGTAATAATATTATAGATGGATAGTACATGTCATGCCATTTCCGGTGGTATGTGGAATGTCACATTTCTTCTCACAGTTAGAGAGTTATGGCCATGTGAAGTTGGAGAACCTTCATGAGTTATCTAGAAGCCCCAAAAAGTCAAAGTGTTTGCAAAAGAAATTATTTAAATAACAAAGTTAATGGATAACTCCCAAAAATATGGAAAGTGGGATGCTACATGAAAGTATAAATAAGAGGCAAGGCTCTCTCATTTAATCACACTTGTATACATTGAATATCTTTTGTTGTGTAAGGCTTATTGCAAGTACTCATTGATACATCTGAAGTTGCGAAAGTTTGAGGTAGTACGAAGGGTTGGCAGTGAAAGTTTCGGAATTACAGCGAATACTAAAAACCCTAATTTTTTAGGTGTATGCAAGATGACAGTGTATTAGGGTGCACACATGTTGATGCATAAGCGAGCTGACAATGTATTAGGGTGCGTACATACACGAGCTGTCAGTGTATTAGGGTGTGTACATGTTGGTAAATCCATGGAAACTTGAGAAGATGAAGATGCAGAGGTTCTAGATTTTGAGATCAAGCTCCTGGGAAGGTCTACAGTGCTCAGATACATCAGATCTATCCATTGGTTCAAAATGTATGTCTTATTTCTATGAATAGTTTGATTTTGATGTATGCATGAGAAATGGTTATGGATATTTGAGGATTCTCCCTAGAGAGACTAGTGGTTGCATGGGATCTTCTGTATAAGTTAGATCTAAAGAAATACAATGCTGATATATTTATCATTGATACTTCTTGTTAGAATTGAGGCACATCTTGTATTTTTTGGCATATGGCTAAGGGTTTGTGGTACATGGTTGAGAGATTGTATTTGTGAAGTGTTTGATGTATTGAGAGGCTAAATATCAGAAAGGGTTTGATGACTAGATCATGTGAGGGTTATTATACCTATTCATGATTACACACACCTATATGGCACATGACTAGAGAGAGATATATATGCTTTGGGTAAAGTTTATGTATGAGGATGCATGCACAGGGTACAGTTACAATCTGGATACAGTGACAAGTTACAAATCTATGTGAAAAAGTTATAGAGGGTCAGAATTTTTCAAGGGAAAGAAAACCCTAGTTTTCAGAAGGCATACGCAAGTTGCATAATAGTTTGGTCACATACATGCATGGGCTTCATAACAGATAGGGCGTGTACATACGCGTGCTGCAGCACTACAAGTCATGTATTTGTTATATTTTGTTGATACATGTTCATTTCATGTACAAATTGATTACAGGGCAGTTGTACAGGTTGGATGCAGGTTAGTGGTACAGGTTGATACAGTTGTACAGTGGTATATCTCACAGTGATAGTGTGACAGTGGTTCCATCATTCTACTTTTATTCCAGGGTGGTTGGACGGGGCAAGGACAGGTGGTTGTAGCCGGAGAACATAGGGGGTTGTAGCCTCCTTCTAGTTGTATCCAGAAAATTGGGGAGTTGGAGCTTTCCTCAGGTTGTAGCCTGAGAAACTAGGGGGTTGGAGCCTCCTTCCAGTTGCAACTAGAAAATAAATGAATTTGGTGCTTCCAATGAATGTAATTCTTCAAGACATATAAGAAAAAGCATTATGTTGTTTTCTCCCGCTCTGGGTTTCCACGTCAAAACATTGTTGTATTGTGTATGTGTATGATTGTTCATTTTTTCATTGTTTATTTACTCTGCAAATATTGGATGATAATGCTACATTGATATAACACTTGAATTATATGGTTAAAAAGGATTAGATTCCTCTATTATTGATTCACCCCCCCTCTCAGTAATCCAACAATTGGTATCAGAGCAGGTTCCTTCAGAAATCAGTTTAACCATTGAAAGGTAGATCATGGAGAGAAACAACATGTATAAAAATGGAATATCACAATTTGATGGAAAAAAGTATGCATTTTGGAGCATAAAGATGAAGACATATATACAGGCACAGGGAAACCAAAAATAAAAAGAACATAGTAGCAGCAGTGACGTCTCGGATGATGATGAAGAAGCAACCAACTTTGTGAGAATATTGAACAAGGGAACCAGCAACAGGTATAGAGCTAAGCTTCCTTTGATTGTTTTAATTGTGATGGTATTGGTCATTTTTCTAACAAATGTCCTCATAAGAAAAAGAGAAATGATTAAGGTTACTTAAATAGAAAAGGCAAAAGAACCACAAAGAAAGTTTTCAAGAAATGCTTATGCACCAAAGAAGACATATCATCATCAGATGAAGATGAAGTTAGTGGTAGTGAGACAGAAAGAGTTATATTCATGAAAGTAGAAGACTCTGATAAAGAAGACTCTAAAGAAGAATATGAAGAAGCTGAAGAATAATATGAAGAGGCCAAAGAAGAATATGAAGAGGCAGAAGTTGACTACTGAGAAGAATTGTTGTGTTCCATAGAAGTTATTAGAATAGAAAACAAGAAACTACAAGAAGAACCAGACAAGAAAGAAGACACTTAGGAACTAGAACAAATGGTTACAAATTTGAAGGTTCAAATTGAAGAAGATAAAATAATTGACGAAGCACTCAAAGAACAGCTAGAAGGAAGAGACATGATCATTGGAAATTTGGAAGAAAATATTGTCACATTAAGAAAGGATCTTCAAAAGAAAAATATGCAGAACAACTCAAAAGTTTTGAATGACATTATCAAAATTCAAAAACCTCATCATGACAAGTCCAGACTTGGATACAATCAGAAAGAAAAGGGATCAAGCTCCAAAACAACAAAACAAGAAACATATCCAAAAAGCTATGCAGAAACAATCAAAGGGGATAGGAAGGTCTATAAAGAAAATTACAGGGACACTCCTCCACCGAGAAGATTGAAATTTCATAATCAACGACTGACAGAAATTGATAGGCCTCGGGAAGAAGAAAACTTCATAAGAGTACCTCCTTTCAGAGGATATTCAACTCCCAGGTATCAAACTATATTTTTTGGTTTATGTTATGGATGTAATAATTTTGGACATAAATTTGTGAATTGCAGATCTAACAAAAGGAGCACAAACAAATTTGAAAGTCATACACAAAAGGGTTATCCAAGAAGGCCTAGTGAAACACWRAGAAGAAGTTACAACAGGTTTGAATCTTTGAGCACTRAAGTGGAATTCTACAAATGTAACAACTTTRGAYACATGGCCAAAGAKTGYGGAATGACAGTCCCTCCTARRGAACCACAACATAACAACAACAGTCACARACAGGAACCTCATAAAAGGACATGGATAWGAAAGCAKAATCAATATAGCAATGAAGAATGCACACTYRCTCTACAAGATAAGYAGAAGAAACATGGTTTGTATGTTGATAGTGGTTGTTCAAAACACATGRYAGGTGATAGAGACARRTTTCTTACATTAAGAAAGGAAAGAGATGGATMAGTCTCCTTCAGAAATGATGATTCATCTAAAATCATTGGAAAAGGCATAGTTGGAATTGGGAACAAGAATACCAGGCAGAAAATGTTCTACTAGTAGAATATATAAAACATAATCTTCTAAGTGTGAGTCAAATGTGTGACCAAGGTCATAAAGTTACTTTCGATTCAAAAAAGTGCAAGATAAGAAAAGAAGGCTCAGGAAAATTGATTGCAACAGCTGCGAGAACTTCAAGCAACATATATGTATTAAGTGAAATTGGAAATGAAAAGTGTTGCCGAGGAAAGGAAGATGAAAGTTGTCTATGGCACAAAAGAATGGGTCACATACATTTTGATAACCTTGTCAAATTCAACAAAAGGGAAGTAGTTAGAGAAATTCCCTAGATCACAAAACCAACCAACACTTTATACAAGCATTGTCAAAAACGAAAGCAAACAAAGACCAGGTTCAAATCAAAGGAATATTCAACTACAAGACCACTGGAAATTGTGCATATTTATCTAGTTGGACCAACTACAACAAAGGGTTTGAAAAGTGAGAAATACTTTATGTTATTATTTGATGATTATACAAGAATGATTGCAGTTTTCTTTCTCAGGAATGAGTCAAAATCTTTTGAAAACTTCAAGGTCTACAAGGAAATGGTTGAAAATGAAATGGATTCAAAAATCAAATGTTTGAGATCTGATAATGAAGGAGATTTCACTTCAAAGGAATTTATGGACTACTGCAACAGGCATGGAATAAAAGGATAATTCTTCGTTGCTAGGACACCTCGACAGAATGGAGTTGTTGAAAGAAAGAACAGGACAATACAGGAAATGGCTCGAACAATGCTAATGGATTCCAAATTGAAAGATATATTTTGGACACAGGTAGTGCATAAATCAATTCACATTCAAAACAGAGGAATGCTCAGAAACAACACTGACAAAACTCCCTATGAGCTATGGAAAGGAAGACCAACAAATGTGAAGCACTTCAGATATTTTGGAAGCAAATGCTACATCAAAAGAGAAGATGGCAGAATGGGAAAATTTGACTCTCGTGTGGACAAATGAGTACTTGTTGGTTACTCAAGTATAAGGAAAGAATACAAGTGTTACAAACTTAGATTGAACAAAGTTGTGGAAAGCATCAACGTAACAATTGATGAAATAGGTAGACAAGAATTAAAGGAAGAAGAAAATTAATCAATGGAACAACTTTACGAAGAAGATGAAGAAGATGAAAAAGAAGTAGAAGGGGAAGATGAAGAGGATCCGACAGAAGCAAAAAATAAGGTTCATCAAGTGCCTCCAAATACACCTAGCAGACAAGTACAGAAGAATCATCCTTCAAATCAGATTATTGGAAACAAAGATGCAGGAGTTGAGAATAGAAGAAGAATCTGTTCACTAGAACAAACGCACCTAACACTCTCATCTACGATTGAACCAACCTTTTTTGAAGAGGCCAACAAGGACGAATTTTGGAATAAGGCCATGGATGAAGAATTGGATCAAATAGAGGAAAATGACACTTGGGAATTGGTTCCAAGACCAAAGGATAAGAATGTGATCGACACAAAGTGGGTATGCATGAATAAATTGAATGAAGATGGACATTACAAGGAACAAAGATAGATTGGTATGTAAAGGATATGCACAGGTTGAAGGAATAGACTTTGAAGAGACATTTTCCCCAGTTTCCAGAATGGAAGCAATCTGATTACTTTTAACTTATGCATGCTCCAAAAATATTAAATTGTATCAGATGGACGTAAAATAAACTTTTATGAATGGGGAACTTGAAGAAGAAGTCTACATTGAACAACCAGAAGGATTTTATTTGTCAGAGAACACAGATTATGTGTGTAAATTAAAGAAGGTCTTGTATGGTCTAAAATGGGATCTTAGAGCATGGTACTCTAGACTAGATAAATATCTACATCAGGTAGGGTTCAGAAAAGGAAGTGTAGACAACAACCTCTACATCAAGGTAACTCAAGATAGTATTTTATTAATTGAAGTTTATGTTGATGATATTATTTTTGGAAGTAATGATGACATGTTAAGACAAACATTTGCAAAGGACATGTAGAATGAATTTGAAATGTCATTACTTGGATAACTATCCTTCTTTTTGGGTCTTCACATACGTCAAACCAACCAAGGAATTTTTATTTCTCAAACCAAGTATATCAGAGAAATGCTAAAGAGGTTTGGAATGGAAGATTGCAAACCTGTTATCACTCCCATCCAAACCAGTTGCAAGTTGAGCAAAGATGATGATTCAAAATCTACAGGTTAATGATTGGTAACCTACTATATATGACAACATCCAAACTAGATGTAATGCAGACAGTTGGAAAGGTGGCACGATTTCAAGAAGCACCAAAGGAATCACATGTATTAGCAGTGAAGAGGATTTTCAGATATCTCAAAGGAATAGAAGAGTTTGGATTATGGTATCCAAAAGGAAAGGATCTATCACTTATTGTCTACATAGATGTAGATTGGGTAGGTTACATTGATGACCGACTAAGCACCAGTGGAGCAAAGTTCTACTTGGGTGAGTTTTTAGTACCATGGCTAAGAAATAAACAATCATCAATATTTTTATCTACAATCAAGGCAGAGTATATTGCAGCAGCAACATGTTGTATATAGGTTCTTTGGATGAAACAAACTATGACAGATATACAGGTTGAGTATGATGAGCCCATTCCAATATATTGTGATAATACAAGTGCCATCAGTATCTCTAAGAACCCAATGATGCACTCCAATACGAAGCACATTCTAATCAAGTATCACTTTCTTCGGGAACAGATTTCAGAAAAGAACATCAAAGTTGAATATGTGGGCACAAAAGAACAAGTGGCAGACATCTTTACAAAATCCCTTCCACGGGAATCCTTTGAGTATCTTCACCAGAGACTCGGAGTTATTTCTACCCAAAAATGAAATATTTTGAATGCTTATATCATATGTATTAGATGTACATGAGGAAGCACCATAAAGAGGACAGTTCAGGTTGGGAGCTCAAATAGTTCATTTACGGGGAGAAGCCTTGGATGGAAAGATACCTTTGCCATTGATGACAAAGAGGGAGAGATTTATCAAATGCAGAGGACAAAGGCATGGTTCCAAGGGGAGCGTTGGTCACAGAGATGCAAAAGACAAAGGCATGGTTCCATGGGGAGCATGAGTGATATGACTTCAGTATTGCATCAAAATGTTGCCATCAATGCCAAAGGGGGAGATTGTTGATTAACTGGGTCAGTTGTCATTGATGTCAACTCTTGAAGAAAGTCCGGTAGAAAATTCAGGTAGCACAAAGGTTTGGGTAATGGACCCAAGTTTGTTTGATGGATAATGGTATGAGTTTTGATATATTTTCAGGTAAGACTATTCTAGATGGATAGTACATGTCATGTCATTTCCGGTGGTATGTGGAATGTCACATAACTCCTCACGGTTAGAGAGTTATGGCCATGTGAAGTTCGAGAACCCTCATGAGTCATCTAGAAGCCCCAAAAAGTCAAAGTGTTTGCAAAAGAAAGTATTTAAATAACAAAGTTAATGGAGAACTCCCAAAAATAAGGAAAGTAGGATGCTACATGAAAGTATAAATAAGAGGCAAGGTTCTCTCATTTAATCACACTTGAACACATTGAATATCTTTTGTTGAGTAAGGATTATTACAAGTACTCATTGATACATATGAAGTTGTGAAAGTCTGAGGTAGTATGAAGGGTTGACAGTGAAAGTTTCAGAATTACAGTGAATACTAAATAATCCTAATTTCTGAGGTGTACGCGGGCTGACAGTGTATTAGGGTGTATACATATTGAGGCGTATGTGGGTTGATAATGTATTAGGGTGCATACATACGCGAGCTGGCAGTGTATTAGGATGTGTACATGTTGGTAAAGCCATGGAAACTTGAGAAGATGAAGATGCAGAGGTTCTAGATTCTGAGATCAAGCTCCCGGGAAGGTCTACAGTGCTCAGATACATCAAATCTATCCATTGGTTCAAAAGGTATGTCTTATTTCTATGAATAGTTGGATTTTGATGTATGCATGAGAAATGGTTATGGAGATTTGAGGATTCTCCCTAGAGAGACTAGTGGTTGCATGGGATCTTCTGTATAATTCAGATCTATAGAATATAGTGCTGGTATATTTATCATTGATACTTCTTGTTAGAATTGAGGCACATCTTGTATTTCTTGGCATATGGCTAAGGGTTTGTGGTACATGGTTGAGAGATTGTATTTGTGAAGTGGTTGATGTATTGAAAGGATGAATATCAGAAAGGGTTTGATGACTAGATCATGTGAGGGTTATTATACTTGTTCATGATTACACACACCTATATAGCAAATAACTAGAGAGACATATATATGCTCTAGGTAAAGGTTATGTATGAGGATGCATGCACAGGGTAGAGTTACAGTCTGGACATAGTGATAGGTTATATATCTATGTGAAAAAGTTACAGGGGATCAGAAGTTTTCAATAGAAAGAAAACCCTAGTTTTCATAAGGCATACACAGGCTGCATAACAGTTTGGTCGCAAACATATGCAGTCTACATAACAGATAGGGTGCATACATATGCGTGCTACAACACTACAAGTCATGTACATGTTGTATTTTGTTGATACATGTTCAGTTCATGTATAGATTGATTACAGGGCAGTTGTACAAGTTGGATGCGGGTCAGTGGTACAGGTTGATACAGTTGTACAATGGTGTATCTCACAATGTTAGTTTGACAGTGGTTCAATCATTCTACTTTTGTTCCAGGGTGGTCGGACGAGGCAAGGACAGGTGGTTGTCGCCACCTTCCGGTTGTAGCCGGAGAACATAGGGGGTTTTAGCCTCCTTCTGGTTGTATCCAGAAAATTGGGGAGTTGAATATTTCCTCAGGTTGTAGCCTGAGAAACTAGGAGGTTGGAGCCTCCTTCCAGTTGTAGGTAGAAAACAAAGGAATTCGGTGCTTCCAATGAATGTAATTCTTCAAGACATATAAGAAAAAACATTTTGTGGTTTTCTCTCGCTTTGGGTTTCCACGTAAAAACATTAGTGTATTGTGTATGTGTATGATTGTTCATTTGTTCATTGTTTATTTACTCTACAAATATTGGATGATAATGCTACATTGATATAACACTTGCATTATATGGTTAAAAAGGATTATATTGCTCTATTACTGATTCAATGCCCCTCTCAGTAATCCAACATCATCTTCTTCATTTATTTTCTTTTTCTGGTGAGGACATTTGTTAGAAAAATGACCAATACCACCACAATTAAAAAAAATCAATGGAAGCTTACATCTATATCTATTGTTGGTTCCCTTTTTCAGTCTTCTGACGAAGTTCGCTACTTCTTCATCATCTTTTGAGATGTCACTGTTGTTTCTATCTTATTTTTCCTATTGCTTACCCTTTTGCTTTGACTTCTTGGATGCTTTGAATGTTGCTTCTTTTGTAACTAGATTCTCTCGATTGATCCTCATTTCATAGGATGTGAAAATTTCATGTAGTTCATCCATGCTTATAGTGTTGGAGATATTACACACTCACCTATAACTATTTTCCTAAGTTTTACAGTCCAATATTGAGAACTCTTCCTTAGATGAGAATATTCTCTCTACAGAATATTCCCCTACAAAATAGGATGTTCCTCTTCAGCTTAGAGCCATTTACATTCA
>JASDQU011509450.1:9790-22633 GCA_032191745.1 Picea mariana
CGACATGCAAGGAGATGGAGCGATGGTATGAAAGGGCGTAGCAAGCGGTAGAAAGACTCGAGTACATCGAGGCAGTTAAGTAGGGCAGAGACAAGGAAAAACATGGCATTCAGACGGTGGGAAAAAGTAGTCTTAATCACATGAAGCGATCAGCTTAGTACTGGGATAAGATGTCTCGGGAACCATACCGAGAGATCCAAGATCAATGGACCAGATGCAAGAAGCACTGGGATAAAATTAACAAAATAATGAAGGATGTCAGGCTCCCCGAGTTCGGCACCCCCGATAAATTTATCGACCTAAGTGACGTAGTCAAGTTGCATTCCAAACAAGACTCGCTATAGACCAAAGGGAACACAAAGATAACCGATGTGAGGCCAGGACAAGTGCAACAATTTGTAGAACATTCGATCAGAGCCCGAACCATGATACAACAGTTGAACTCCAGTTTAGTAAAGTACCGAGCACATGCAGTTGATATCAGAGGAATATATGTGGCTCCGATGGAACAACAAAGATTTCGATGGGCCCAAACTTGTGAAGAACTGTTTATCTACTGGTCTGAATACGAGAGAAGTCACCCTTTCCAAGAAATATCTCGGGTTGACTATTAAAAGAAACTGTTAAAAGATAATGCCACATGGAAATTTTTGCTTTGCTTAAACTACACTTAGCCATTAATTTCAGTTAAACTTTAGATTATAAATAAAGACATCGACCAATTAGTTAGAGGTCGATGGTTGTTATAAGAACTCTTTCTTTTTGGTTGTTAAGAATTATTTTGAAGCTGCTATGAATTGAGAAGTCCTTCTGGACCAAAGACAGACTATTTTTATCAGATGCAAGTGATTGGACTTGGAGAAGAACTACTTCCTATCTTGTTTCATGAATGATGCAGTAATGAGTAAGAGCAATTAATTCTATTATCAAGTTATCTGGTGCAATGTTTTGATGTTCTTTTCTTTAATGATGAAGAAAAATTGTTTTGTTATTATGTGATGAATGGTTATGGTAGACGAATTATTTTGCTAGCCATTATCTTATTACATATGTTCTTTCTTTCTGATAATTAGTTTCTTATATAGTAATTGGATGCTCACATGGTTAATGTATTAGTACTAGGCCTGTGGTATAGAATCATTGTCTGCATGTTTGAGCAGCGGGTTATCCCAAGCTCAGACTCTTCCCCAATAGTTAAAACTTAATCCTGTTTGATATCAAGTTGGTTTATACTGGCTTGCATCTCTCATACCAACCCCACTCAAGAGAAAATACAGAAGAGAACAATCCTAACTGAAGGAGGAGCCTTCACAAGAAAACACAAAGCCCATCAATAAATTAGCTAAATCATAAGATCTGGAGAACCATTCCATCTTCAAACATTGCAGAGTCTAATTGGGCCTCGATGGTGGGTTTGGTTCCTACTGTTGAGTCAAGGGATTTAAGACCCATCAACATAATTGGCGCTAGAAGGAGGGCCTGAGAATGAATGGCTAAATATATATTTTATATAGCATTTCAAACATCCTACAAATTCGTAACGACCCACATGCATGGCTAGTCATTCAACTGGAAGCCCACACACGCTGAGTACTCCCAAAGCGGGTAACTCACCCCAGCCCGAGGAAGAACCTTTTCACCCTGAAATACCTTACGCTCTTCCTCACGAGGAAGTAAATCAATTCAGGAGAATCACAGGAGCCTACACCCGACAGATCAATGCATTGTCCTTAGCTCCCATACTCCCTAGAAGAAAAAAACAAAGCTGACCAATGGTTAGCACTCCCAACCGGGTTTTCGTACACTCTGTAGAAGACTTAATAGATTTTGCGATTACCGAAATCCAAGAACCTCTTGATTTGATACCCGAAATGCCAGTTGGTGACATCTCCGAGCCAACCGAATTTTCAGAAGAAGAAGAGTTCGACTCGGATTCCAAAGATATGGAGGGTAATAATAACCATGAGGAAGAAGGGGAAATCCCAATTCAGAACAACCAACCTTGGTTGGCCGGAGACGTCGTGGTTGTCCCTGGATGAGTACATAATCTTCCCCGACACCCGGAGAACCTGCTTCCCAAGCACGACCCCGAGACTTCAGGTTCACCTGAAGATCATATCAAGAAGTTCATACTCGCGATTAGACTCATGAACATTCAACATGAAGACGCATTCTATAGACTTTTCCCCTACACATTTGAAAATTAAGCTTCCACGTGCTATTTTAATTTTCCAGTAGGATCTATAACTAGCTAGATCAAGTTCCAAAAATATTTTCTAGGTAAATTTGCAGAGGAAAATACTACTTGAGCTCTGATGGATAAGTTGTTCGCAACTACCATGAGTCCGAAGGAAAGGGTCAAATATTTCAATCAAATATTCACTACCATATTAAACAAATTCCAGCCCGTGGCAAAACCAACTCAAGAGTTGCAGATCGAGGTTTATGCTAACACGCTCCCAACTTCTATTTCTATGTTTATAAAGAGAGCCGCTAAGAAAACCCTGGAAGAAAATTTTGAAGAGGCCAAGACAATAGAATTCCAGATGAAAGGATGAAAAGAAGGCCAAGCCTCTCTAGTAAAGAAAGAAACCTAACCCCCTCCAAGGAGAGGACTCCTTCTAACTAGGTCGTCGGGGAAACCAACTGAACAGGCTCCCGACAAGGGTAATGGAGATCTAGAAGATCTACAATGCATGGTTAAGAAATTATCAAATGAGATCATAGACATGAAGAGAAATGCAGGAGAGGTAAACCTAGGACAAAGGCCCTATAAGCCTTTATTTAAAAGGAACTAGCCTTTTAAAGCAATTGAACCTCCCCCAACTAACTTAAATATTGATCTAGGGAATGTTGCGTCTGATTATTTCTGTACTTATCATAAGGAAAACCGCTCCGAAAGAGACTGCCCTCAATGGGTACATGCCATGAATTTGATGGCCAATCGGTTTCTAGATGAAGTCTCCCTAACCGAACAACCAAGCAATTCGGTTATGAATATTGCTGGCCAGGAAGAGATTGACTCACCACAAGATACAACCATGCTGATATGGAATCCCGACTTGATCATGCCGTCTGATGACCTGTTTGAGACTCATGAACAACCCATGGAAGTTTCAGTGGTACAGACATGCAATAAGGGCCCTCCTGACTCGAAAGATACCGACGTCACCCAGGCCTCAAAAAGTAAGTTAATGTCCGATCGCCCAAAAACATCTTTCGCTCTCGGTAAAAAGCCTATACACATTCATATCCAGGAATTGCCCAAAATAGATTACAACGTGGTCGAAGATTTGAAGAAGCTAAAGGCCAATATATCAGTTATGGACATATGCAGGATTCCTCAGTAGAAGGACTTTCTGTTATAAGCTTTGAATTCAGTAGAAAAATCAATGGCGGGTAATGGTCCAGAAAGAAATCTGTCTCCCACAGATCTGGTGGGAAAACCAACTGTGAACACATGTTCAGGAGATAGAAAGGAAAATCCTTTTGTACCACCTTTCCTCTTAACGTTTGAAGTCTTCAATAGAAACCTTCATAACTGTTTGGTAGATTCTGGAGCATCTTCCAACGTTATGCCCTTGTCTATTTGCAAAAAATTAAATGCCATACCTCTCAAAAGTGGTAAACATGTCATACAACTAGACAGGAACCAGGTCAAGGTCATAGGAGAACTCAAAGATGTGATGATCAGAATATCGACACACCCCACATTCGTGCAAGTGATTGACATCATCATAGTAGATATCCTAGAGGAATATGGGATATTACTGAGTCGATAATGGTCTAAAAAGATAAACGGGTACTTCAGTACATAATGGGCACACCTTTGGCTACCACTGAAGGGATACACGAACAAGATCATAATCGATAGGGAGAGATATCTAAAACATACAATCACTAATTTAGAAATCCCGAACGAACCCTCATCCACAGATTTCCCCATACTGGGCAATTATTCTTGCAATTCCTACTTCAGAAACTTCGCTTCTCTCTTGTCTGATGTTCATCTTACCAAAAACTCCGAATTGGTTTTTCAAGAGAAATCACTGATACTGACAGGAGACACCCTCTTCTGTCAAAACCCTGTGCTAGAGCTTGCGGAACAAAAGGTCGGAGAGAAAAAACTAATAAGGGAAACGAAAAGAATGTTTTTCGCTCACAAATTTGGAACCTCTATTTTGATGGATCTAAATTGCAAGAAGGGTCAGGAGAAGGGTGCATCCTCATCAATCCTAAAGGTAAACGTCATTTTCTGTCTTGTAGGCTAGAGTTCGAATGTACCAAGAACATTGCCAAATATGAAGCTCTTGTACAAGGGTTAAAGAAAGCCATAGATTTGAATGTCAAAGAATTGAAAGTTTCTGGAGACTCTGAAATTATTGTTAGACAAGTAATGAATACTATACATTGCAATTCTCCTCACCTGAAGAAGTATCAGGAGGAGGTGCATAGGTTAATAGAGTACTTTGAAGCTTTCAATATCACAACGATCCCTAGAGAAAAAAATATTCTTGCGGACTCCTTGGCCATAATCGCTTCCAGGCTATCACCTTTAGAGGATTATGAAGCCTCTCGATTCACTGTGGATATTATCTACAGACCATCGGTACCTAATAACATTTCCAGTTGGAAAGTATTTGAAGGAGATGAACAAATTATAAACTTATTAACCAACCAAGATAATTTCAAAGATCTCGCTATTGACGATGAAGAATTCCAAGAGCAATCAATAGAAACAGATCCTCAGATAGGACAACCTATGGATAAATCGAAGGCTCACACAATCCTGAAAGGGATAACTAATCTTGAAAATCTTTTTGATCTGAAGGAGCGATTTAAGGGACCTAAAAATACAAAGAATGGTAGCTCTTGTCCCCTGCATGAAACTATAAATCTTGGGACCCCAGAAAACCCAAAGAATGTGAATCTCAACAAGACTATATCTAAGGAAGAAAGGAAAGTTTACCTCAAATTATTCAGACAATACCAGGATGTCTTTGCATGGTTCTACAGGGATTTGAAAACATATGATACCCGCATCATTCAACACACCATCCCGTTAAAACCCGAAGTGAAACCTTTCCAACAGAAGCTCCGAAAGTATCACGCATCCCTGGAACCTCTCATGTATCAGGAATTAAAGAAAATTTTAGATGCCAATATCATTTTCCAGGTTAGGCATTCCGCCTGGGTAGCAAATCTTGTTCCGGTTAGGAAAAAGTCGGGAGAAATCCGCCTATGCGTAGATTTTAGGAACCTCAATAGAGCTTCAAAAAAATACAATTACCCAGTCCCACTGATGGAACAACTCCTGCAAACCGTGTCTGTCTCGGAGATATTCTCTCTACTAGACAGGTTCTCAGGTTACAACCAAGTCCTGGTTTCATATGAAGATCATTTAAAAACCACCTTCCGAACTAAATGGGGAACCTTCGCTTATAAATGCATGCCTTTCGGGTTGATTAACGTAGGAGTGACCTTCCAAAGGGCCATGGACATGGATTTTCAGGGACTAATCAATAAATGTGTGGTAGTGTATCTAGATGACATAACAATATATTCAAAGAATAGAGAAGAGCACATCCAACACCTAACTCAAATTTTCGAAAGGTGTAGGAAATACGGTATATACTTAAACCCAAAGAAAACTATCTTCAGTGTCAAGGAAGGTAAGCTATTAGGTCACATTATATCTCAAGCAGGGATTCACATAGACCTGGAAAGGATTAAGGCCATAGCTCAACTTCCATTACCCCATAACAAGAAATCTATGCAGTCCTTTTTCTGGCAAATCAATTTTATGAGGAAGTTCACTCGCGACTTCGCAGAAATCATCAAACCCTTACAAAAGATGATTCACAAGGATGCCAAATTTAAGTGGGATGATGAGCGAAAATATGCCTTCAACAATATCAAAGATTCTATATCCCGAGCCTTGATGTTGCGAAGTCTTGATTTCAATAGAGACTTTTCCCTTTATACTTTCACCTCCGACCAATCGTTAGCTGCAATTTTGACTCAGAAGAATGATGACAACAACGAAGCCCCAATGTCATTTATGAGTACTAATCTTCAAGGAGCTGAGTTCAATTATCCTGCTATAGACAAACAAGCCTGCGCAGTTTATAAGGCAACAAATCATTTCAAGTCTTACATCATCAAGAATCACACTAAAGTGATTGTGCCACACATTGCAGTCCGATCCTTGTTTACCCAACAAGAAATGGGGGAAAGAAGAGGGAACTAGATGGCAGTAGTCCAGGAATTCGATCTAGATATAAAGCCTGCTAGACTAGTAAAAGGACAAGGGTTATGCAATCTTGCAGTCGAAGCCCAGGATCAAGTAAATGAAGATTTCATATGGGAGAATGAAATGGCACTATGGTGTGGCGAAGTATCATACATCTCCCTAGGACAAGACTCTTGGTATAAGGATTTAACTTATCTTCTACATCATGAGACTTATCCCGAAAATCTCAACCCTAGAGAAAGGAGAGCCCTCAGATTAAAATCTGCACAATATCGCCTTATAAATTTAGTGCTCTTCCGAATCAATTATGATGGAGTACTATTAAGATCTCTCAAACGTGAAGACACAGACAAAGTGCTGAAGGAACTCCATGATGGTCCCGCTAGGGGACATTTTGTAGGAAACACCATCGCTCATAAGATTCTGAGAGTCAACTATTATTGGCCCACCTTGTTCAAAGACGCTCATGCTTACGCTAGAAAATATAATACTTGTCAAATAAGCACTGGAAAGGAGAAGAGATAAGAAGTCCCACTCCAACCTGTGACTGTCTCTAGGCCTTTTGAGCAGTGGGGGTTGGATATCATAGGAGAAATTACACCTAGCTATTCAAAACTTCACAAGTACATTCTTACTGCCATCGACTATTTCATGAAATGGGCAGAGGCCATTCCTCTGAATCATGTAAACGAGAAGGTAGTAATCCAATTCATAGAACAACAACTAATCATGAGGTTTGGTGTCCCTTCTGTTCTGGTCTTTGACAATGTAGCTTACTTTTCTTCCACCCTATTGATAGATTTTTCTTTGGACAAAGGAATCATAATTAAGTACTCTACAAATTATTATCCCCAGGGAAACAGTGTGGCATAATCAACTAATTAAAACCTGGTAAGAATATTAAAGAAGACGGTTGTAGATAACCAAATAAATTGGCATAATCTACTCCATAATGCTCTATGGGCCGATAGGGTTACACCCAAAGAATCTATAGGAAATTCCCCATACTTTTTGGTCTACGGGCAAGAAGCCATCCTCCCAAATGGGCTCTATCCCCCATCTCTTCAACTAGCCCAAGATTCCAATGAGGAACCTTCATCGGCCATACAACAAAGAATCAACACTCTGCTCATGTTGGAAGAGGAGAGAGAAAAGTCTAAGTCAAATTTCCTAGCTCATCAACAAGTAGTGAAAAGATGGTTCAATAAGTATAAGGCTAAATAAAAGAACTTTGAAGTAGGAGACCTAGTCTTGAAATGGGAAAGAGAAAATGAACCAAAAGGGAAGCATTCTAAGTTTCATAATCTATGTCTTGGACCTTTCCAGGTGGCTGAGAAGATCGGGGCAGACACTTATCGGTTGCAGAATTTGAGGGGGGAACCTAATGCCCTCCTAGTAAATAGTCAAGCCCTAAAACAATACTTGCAATAAAAAAAATAAAAAGAAAAAAAAGAAAAAAAAGAGAGAGATTCTGCTTTCGCCCAGTGAATCACCATTTGTTGAGCACTCAACACACCCTAAAAAAGTCTATGTCCATTTTCTTGTTTTTGGGTACCACTTAATCCTTTGCATTGTCTGTTTTAGTATAAAACTGTTGCCCGTTCTTATATTTTATGTTTTCATGTTTGAATTGTGTAAAGTCTGCCTGAACATATAAAGAATCACCTTAATTTTAAAAGAGACTAACTTAACAATTACTTAAGAAATTAACAGTCAAATCATCTCTGGGCACGCTTAAGGGATTCAACATCGGAGAGACATAAGTGCGATAAGAAATGTTCATGAAAACCAATATCGTCGAAGACTGATCTTCATCGGTGTCGACGGATGAAAGTCCCTCTCTTTTTGCAAATGAGCTTCAGTAAGAATATTGCCGAAGACTGATTCATCCGGCATCGGCATAAAAATGAGAAAAGTAAGCATCACGCAAGGAGAAGAATTGTATTGTTGATCGTTGACTCCTGAAATGATTTCGGCGTCGGAGATTTACAAAGATGATAACCCACCAAGAAGCTACGCTCTTAAAATTTCCCCGATCCCCGATACCATCAACGTTGGGAGTGTTTACCAGGAGCACATTAATGAAAATGTACACAAAGATAGTAGATGATCTCCGATCTATACACCGGAGAGACACGATGTGAAGAGACGTTTTAGCCCTTAGATATGTTAGGTATGACACATTTAAAGTGTTAGTTAATCCACAGATCGTGCATTAGTTGTTGTTTCGTGCACAAATCAAAAGGGACCATTTAAGCCAACTGATACAATGCACCTCCCTCCGCGCCTCCGCTATCAACCGAGTTAGAATTTATTTGTAGAGATCCAACGGTAGTTTGTTTGGAATTAAGTTCATTACTCGCATTAACTGATTGATCCCATTATATTCTTTTGAGTTATTCTGTATGAACCTATTTTGCACGTCAAGGAGTTCATAACACATAGAAGAGTGAGTCTAGCAATCCGAAGAAGGTGTCCAAGGTTCAGTGAGTATTAGAAAACTATCTTAGCAAGCATTATAGGTATGTATCCGCTTGTGGTGTTTTACGTTTTATTTTATATGTTCCCACCCAACGCTGCTTTGTACACCTATTTAAAGGGCCGTTTAAATTGCAGGAACAATGCCTCCAAAGAAACCCTCCACCAGGAAATCCCCAAGAGCGCCAAAGCTGCAAGAAACAGAAGCAGGAGAGGGCCCCTCCCCAACAGTTGCAAGGCAATTAGAATTTTCTCCAAAGTCGGTGCCCGTCATTAAGACAACCACCAAGAAGGCCTTCGTCCAGCCTCCGACCTTCGGAGACACAGAGGTGAAAATTGGAGCCAAAGAAGTATTCCCTCGCTAGGAAGAACTGTTCAAGAAAATCAAGAGGGAAGAACCCCTCGAGTATACCCCGCACAATGACCCTGATACAAGAAGACTCGATGATGATGTTGTCGCAAATATCCGTAAGGCTTATCTACACATGGTGGCAAGACAGACTCCTGTGTTCCCTTGCATTGAGCTCCTAAAGTGGCTCATTGACCACACTGATGCACAAAAATGTTTGATTAATGACGATAACGACGAATGTGCCGAGGTTTTCTTGCCTTTAGAGGTCCAGAGTTACTACAAGCTCAGGGAGCTGGAAGAAAAGCTGAGCACTGATTTTGTTGTAAGTTTCTATGTAGCACACGACACCAGCAAAATCATGGTGTCATGGTGGAGGGAAGACAAAAAATTCACGAAGCAGATTACCGACTGGTATCTGACGACCAATCTAGGGGAACCATACATATACCTGATGGATATTCTCTGTAGGTTGCATGGGGAGAAAGATTGTTCCCGGTTTTCAGAGGCTTGGATGCCTCTAGCTTATACAGTGGCCATTTCAGGTACGAGCTTCAATTAGGGTGCCATCATCTCCAAACAACTGAGTACCTATATATGACAAGCCCAGAGACTAAAAGAGGGAGAAACCCTGTCCTTCTACATGGCCTCGTATCTGCTGGACGTCATCTGTGCCAAGAATGTTTTTTCTGGAATGAACATAAACTGTCACTCCTCCAAACTCCCAGTCCATGTATACTTCAACATTTTATGGGAAAACATGTACAAAAAATCCTATTCTCTTATCTATGACCAGTTTATTGCATGCATTCATTCTTTGTTTTTCAAGAAAGAGTGCCCAAGGCTATCAGATGAAGCAAAAAAGGTTATATCGAAATTAGGTCACTGGTATCTAGATGAACGCGATACCTACATTAGGGTTTTTGGCACCACAGGGGCACCCCATTTGTTACCCATATATGTTCTCGATCGACTAGTGTTAGGGGAAATTTGCTATTAGACCATTCTGCAAGGATATAATGCCAATTTAGTAAAAGACAAGAAGTGGGCCTTCATACCTTATGGGTTTCATATTGGCTTCTACATGGTCAAAGACACTGCGCATGCTAAGCAAGAAGGGCTAAGCCAATTGGAATTCTGGTTCAAAACTGGTCATTTTCGCAAACATTACCCTAAGGGCCTGGTCCTACAACATGCATCACAAGTATCATCCTATTGGCCTTACGCCCATGAATGTCTTGAAGATGAAATTTTCACCGAAAATTCTTAAGACTCGAATGAGGTGGCAGCAAGGATGAATGATCCTCGAACAACTAGGTTCAAGGCCATGAGTTGGGAAGAGAAAGCGACATTCTTGGAGTGGACAACTCAAGAGATTCTCAGGACCCGGGAAGAAACAATAGCATCTGAACCGGGCGAAGCAATGGGCAACCCCAAAGAAGACATCGAAGTGGCAGGGGATTATCAGGCATCCCCAATACAAACCAAGGATTCCCATGAAATTCAAGTTGCACAAGGGATGGGGGAAATTTTGTGGAAACAAAGCCAACTGCTAATGAAGCAAAGCAAATGCAGGATGATCCCTACCTCATCATAACACCTACGCTTCCAATTGGTATCCGAGAAAGCAACCCGATGGAGCCAAGTGGCCCCGATTCCATAAATCCTGGTAACACCAACGGGTTAGGCAACCTTGAATCCACAACATCGCCATTCAATCCCCCGATGGGTGGGACAATTCAACCAGAGACAAGCTGGGTGTCGATAGAAACACAAGCGCCTAATCCCCTGAGAAATTTTATACATATATATAGCGACAACGAGAGCCCAAAGCCATCTCACGACACCCCTATGCGTGTCCAGGAGGAAAAGGGTCCTAAGATGACTTCTTCCCCTGAGCCCGAAGTTCAAGACAAGGAGGTATCGCGAGAGGAAACAGAAGCCGAAAGTGGCCTCGACACAAAGGGACCCAATGCATCGGAAACCAAAGCAGATCTGGAGGAAAATCCTGAATCAGAGGAATAAAAAAAGAATCCCCGCAAAAGAAAATCAATGGTTCAACGACCAATGAGAAAGTAAATCACCAGTCTATACCCGATGTCTCTATTCTTCCCAATACTCAAATCCCCGATGAGAAACAAGTAGAAGTTGGACCTACGAGGCACAACGAGGAAGTTCAACAGCCCAATCTTGAACAAATATACACCACTGGTAGCCCGGGAAACACGCTCACATGGGGTGATCAATAGATACCAGAGTCGGTAGACGAGATAGCAGATATCTATGTGATCTCCTATGATTAAAAGAGAAAGGCCATCATTCAAAGGACTGCAAAGAAAAGAAGGATCACGTTGGATCACTCCATCTCGGTCACCATAGAGGAGAACTTAATCAACACAGTAGACACCCGGATGTCTGAACTGATTGGCGTGGGAAAGGCCATCTCGGATTCCACCTTAGATAGAGCCAGGAGAGACGAAAAGGAACTAGCTTACTCCCTAAAGGAGCTTGAACACTTTCGTCATCTGGCCGAACACTATAGAGGCGCCACGCAGACCACTGTATATCTGAAAGGTGAGTTCGAAGAAGTTTACGACGAGTTCAAGAAGGAAAGACACCTGTTAACTGTGAACGTGTTTGAGTTCCAAGATGACACTCTCATGGAACTCAAGACATGCAAGGAGATGGAGCGATGGTATGAAGGGGCGCAACAAGCGGTAGAAAGACTCGAGTACATCGAGGCAGTCCAGCAGGGTCGAGACAAGAAAAAACATGGCATTCAGACAGTGGGAAAAAGTAGTCTTAATTGCATGAAGCAATCAACCGAGACTGGGCTAAGATGTCTTGGGACCCACACCGAGAGATCCAAGAGAAATGGACCAAATGAAAGAAGAAATGGGATAAAATTAACAAAATAATGAAGGATGTCGGGCTCCCCGAGTTCAACACCCCCGATAAATTTATTGACCTAAGTGACGTAGTCAAGTTGCATGCCAAACAAGACTTTCTATGGACCGAAGGGCTCGCAAAGATAACCGATGCGAGGCTAGGGCAAGTGAAACAATTCACAAAACATCCGATCAGATCCCAAACCATGATACAACATTTGAACTCCAGTTTAGTAAAGTACCGAGAAAATGCAGTGGATATCAGAGGAATATATGCGGCTTTGATGGAACAACATAGATTTCCATGGGACCAAACTTGTGAAGAACTGTTTATCAGCTGGTCTGAATATGAGAGAAGTCACCCTTTCCAAGAAATATCTCGGGTTGACTGTTAAAAGAAACTGTTATAAGATAACACCACGTGGCGACTTTTGCTTTGTTTAAACTGCACTTAGCCGTTAATTTCAGTTAAACTTTAGATTATAAATAAAGACATCGACCAATTAGTTAGAGGTCGATGGTTGTTGTAAGAACTCTTTCTTTTTGGTTGTTAAGAATTATTTTGAAGCTGCTATGAATTGAGAAGTCCTTCTGGACCAAAGACAAACTACTTTCATTAGATGCATGTGATTGGACTTGGAGAAGAACTACTTCCTATCATGTTTCATGAATGATGCAGTAATAAGATAGAGCAATTAATTCTGTTATCAAGTTATCTGGTGCAATGTTTTGATGTTCTTTGCTTTAATGATGAAGATAAATCGTTGTGTTATTATGTGATGAATGGTTATGGTAGATGAATTGTTTTTCTTGCCATTATATTATTACATATGTGCTTTCTCTCTGATAATTAGTTTCTCAGATAGTAATTGGAT
>JASDQU011509452.1:0-22255 GCA_032191745.1 Picea mariana
GACGGTGAAGGGAAGTCTCACTGTACCTAGAATAGACATTGGTCAAACTCACTTGGGCTCCTTGGAGGGTAAATCCACAATTATTACATGGAATCTTGCACCAAGGTGAAACTCCATTAAGCAGGCCACCATTGTAACTATTCCACCATATCCTAGCCCCTTCTTGACTTGATCACGCGACATTGGATTTCATCACCAACTAGTACGATCATCGAGAGAAGTTTTGTTTGCTTGGTTGATTCCTATATTTTATTAGTGTATGTTGTTTCTTTTTGTTAGTTGGCCCAAGATTTTCAGTGTGTTTTATTATTCTCCACAATTGAGCCTGTAGATGATAAAGGTCTTCTCCTATCACATAGGATGCAAGGGCTACCTCCGGAAGGCTATCAACCCTTACCTCCTAACCCTCTAGAAGACAACTACCATAGGGAGGTAGAAAATCAATCCAATGCTGGAAGTGTTATTTCTCCTTCGTTAGATAACTCAGAAGGCGCTTTGGCTACAGTTGAAAATCCCACTACATCTATGTCAGTAACCCCTCTCAAACCACTTTTGCTTCATTTAGACTCCCTTGGGAACGTCATAGATGAAGAGGTCCCACGATTACCAGAGAGAACTTTTATTGAAACATATATGAGATCCACAGAACCAATCTTTGGTGACGAGTATAGGACTCCTGTTTGTCCTAGCACCGCAGTAGATACCAATCCCACACCTGCTTTTTATATATGGAGGACTTCATCGGGACGCGATATCTATGAACATTTCGAATCCTTTCGACAACCCTTTCATCCTCATGACCCTCCTAGTGAAATAGGACCATCCGGTCAAACCATGAATCACCCAGTCGATCAGGTTATTAACCTTACTGTTACACCGTCACAATTCCATCCTAATGCTGGACTCATCACCTCTACTCATCTCCAAGGCACTTCAATTCCTACCCCCGTTTCTACAAGATTTTACTCTACAGCTCCACATGTTCCACACGATCCTGTTGGGATATCTTTTCAGCTGAGAATGCAGACCCCTACTAGCCCAACACAACTGGCTGGAGGGAAACCACCATCTAATGAACCTTTCCCTCCTGGAGGACTACCATTCTATGGTAGGCCTACCCCTCCCGGGGGATAGCCCCTTTTCATGCTCCTCCTGGAGGGAACCCTCCATTTGCCAGTCATACCTCGGTTGTTAATCCACTGCTGGTAGGGGGGAAACCTTCGTTTGTTGGAAACCATTCACAATCCTGGGGAGTATCTTCAGGAGACACTTTTGTTCAACCCCACATTGGGGGGCACTCATATAATAATCCACTAGGAGGAGTATCAAATCCCGTTCCTTCCGGAACATCTTACGGACAACCTTATTCGGGTGGCATCCCAAATACCACTTGGAGTTCTCCGGGACCACAGTCTTATCCTCCTCATGGGTCAATGTGTATTCACCTTCGGGATCTACTCCTTACCATCCTCAAGGGAAAAATGTGTATCCTCCTCATTGGAAAGAAAATCACCCAACCTATAATGCTCAGAACCCACCGGGTTATGCAAATGTTTCCCATCCATCATCGAATCCTACTTATCCTATCCAGCAACAACTGTATGTAGGAGGACCTATTGGTTACAACTATCCACCTAACCCAGTTTATGGTCCTACTGGTGTTCCTATGTCGTACTAGTATCATCCACAAATTAACCGACAGCTACATTTCCTTGCGACTCTGGATCTCCCAAACTTGTCTCGGTTAACCAATGATCCTATTTTCCATTCACCGGTTTGGCCAGTCATTCCAACTAAACTTCCTTCTGATATTCTGAAATTTGACGGAAAATATGGCGAATATCTAAACAACCATGTGATGAATTTCCATTTGTGGTGTTTATCAAACTCCCTCATCGATGATTTTGTACGTTTTTGTCTTTTCCAACGAACACTTACAGGCGCGGCAGCAAAGTGGTATATTGAACTACCACGTGCTTCTTTTCATAATTTCAATTCCCTTGCCATGTCTTTCCTCACTCACTTTCAACTACCTATTCACTACAAGATGGGTACTGAACTCTTGACCTCTCTTCGTCAAACTAACTCTGTGCATATCTCTGACCATATTCATGAGTGGAGGCGATGATGAAGGATGATCAAGGCAATCATTCCTGACATATTATTAGTGGAATGGTTTACTAAATCACTTTTACCCCCAATCACTCACGATGTCACTATGGGTGGCACAGTCACAGAGGAACAATCCATTGCTCGGGCTCAATACTTAGATTTGGTTTATTCACAATTTGGTACTTTGTATGGTTTGCTTCCAAATGCTGCTCGAGCTAATAATGATCCATCTAAGTCATCATCATCTCTCATATGGATGGCATTATCGGTTCCATCAACACTCAATCTACTTCCCAATCGCTCACACTCTCCTCTACCTCCCCCCAAACTCGGATCTCTGAGGTGAATGCAATTCAATCTGCCCCTTCACAACAATCCGGAGGTAAAAAGAAGACAAAGAATAAATCAAAAAATAACAATGAACAACCAAAAAATCAAGCTCAAACACCTGCTACCGAAAAGCAACCACAACAGAAACTGATATTCCTGTGTATCATTTGTGGTGATGATCACTACACTCGATACTGTCCACTTCACAATGAAGTGGCCAAAATTTTCCAAGGAAAGTCACAACCCTCTGTGCTTACTCAGCCTTTTCCATAGCAGTAATCCATGGTTTCTCAAAACCCCTCTTTTGGAGGCAGTTCTAACCATCCTAATGATGAGGCCTCGTCGAGTGCACATATTTATATGTTTAATGGAATTAATTTAACCACTCACTCTAAGACATACGACACACCAAGTAACCCTGACAAAGGAAAAGACACTAACGGTACCGGTACTTTACCGGATCCATCACCATCCTCTGTTAGTCTTCCATCGGTTAATCCTCCATCTGGGCCACTTCAGATTGAGAAACCCACATTCGACTCTATCCTACGCCCTCCTAAGAGCACTATCCGCAAAGCTACCTTTAATCCTAGTTCACGTGCTGTCCAGAACTACAACATTGTTGAATATTTGGCTCAAGCACCGTGTGCTATGTCTACGTTAGAAGTTATACAGCACTGCCCCAGTCAACGTAGAATGCTCTTGGCTGCTATTGGCACCGTTGATCCTGAGTCATCCAACCATATCATGTTTAACCTAGACAATTATGCGTCTCAGCTCTCCCACCAACTTTCTTTCCAAGTTGATGTTGTTGTTCACAATCAAACAATCCACCGAACTATTCTGGATGAGGGAGCCTCAACTTGTGTCATGTCTTTAGCATGCTGGAAAGGTTTAAAATCACCCGTACTTAACAAATCCTCAACGATGTTACGTGCCTTCTATGGGTGAGGTTTTCATCCCCATGGGATTTTACAGTCCCTGCCCATCCAATTGGGTGGAAAAACTGTTATTGTTGATGTCGAGGTGGTCGATGCACCTCTCGATTACAACTTGTTACTTGGAAGAAGTTGGTTTTATGCTATGATTTTTGTTGCCTCATCGTTCTTTTGATGTGTACAATTTCCTAATCAAGGAAAAATTGTCACTGTTGATCAGTTGGATTTATGCACGATCGATGCTCGCGTTCCCGCTACCAACAATATTCCTTTCTTGGGAGACCACAAAATCACGTATGAAAGCGTTGGTGTTGGCTTACTAAAATATTCTAGCCTCATGGATACCTTCCCTACACCACTTCCACCGTCTACACGTCATATTGCCACCATCGATATGATTTCGACCGTGGCTTATCAATCTTTGGCATCATCTGACCCTTGGATTGTACCTTGTCTGTTGGAATTCAATGCACTAGGTGACACCATGCCACTTAGTCCAGCCGAAACATCATACATTTCTATCCAATTCACTTCTCCCTCGTCGGATGACCAACATCTATTGGCACCTGACGTTTCCTCGATGCAATCACAGTTGAATTCCTTTCCATTTTCGATCGATTACACTTCCCCAAATTTTCCCTCGGATGAATCTATCATGGAAATGTTGTGCATTGACAAGCTGCCTTGGGATGATAACCATCATCAATCCTTTTTTCTTCCCCCTCGTGAAGAAATTTAGGCAAATATACAGTCTATCTCCCCTCCTGATGTCAATTTTCTATCGTCTCCCATGATTCCAACTTCCAATGATTTGGATCCGGTAGTGGACATGGTGATCTCTTCTATAGGGCTATTGGGGCCTAATCGCCTTACCCCTATCGCAGCCCTCGACATGTGTTCCTTCCAGAGTGATTATCTTCCATCCAACGAAGATCTCCTAGAATCCATGACCGAGTTTTGTCCCTTGACATGGTATCCTTCCAGAGTGTTATTCTCTTGGAAGCCATGATCAAGCAAAGTCTACGAGCATAGTTTCTCTTCTCTGTGGCAAGCTTGTTAAAAAATGAAACAGAGGCCTTGAGCATAGTTTTCCTCTCTGTAGCAAGCTCGTTAAAAAATGAAACAATAATCTGGGTATCAAAGCCAGAACCCTGAGCATAGTTCTTTTCCTGTGTCAAGATTGTTAAAAAATGAAACAGTCACCTCTCTTGAACTTTCTTTTCATCCACCCTTCTCCTTTTTCTCATCTAGTAGAGAAATTGGTGACAACCTCAAAGTCAGTGAATGAATTGAAACTTGGAGGGCATGTCTCCAGCCTTTGATGATCATTCTGGAGTTAAGCCACTAGTTGTCAAGATGGGGGCATACCGAGCTTAGTCTTTGTTCTTTCTCGTGCTCGTAAATACATGAGAATGCATCTGGGTAAACTTTTATCTCTTTTTTGGACTTGTATGGATACACGAAAAAGGAACCCCCTGGAGTCTCCTTTAAGCTCTTTTCAGACTCTCTAAACATGAAAATATTGCTAAGTGATCTTCCGTCCTTTCCCACTCGTTAAAAGGTTTGAAAGGACATCTTTCAAGTGATAATTTATCTCTTTTTCAGCCTCGCGAGACTAACATTACAAAAAAGGACAACATTGGAGTCATCTTTAAGTTCTTTTCAGACTCTCTAAACATGAAAAGATTGTCGAGCGAACTTGTTCTCTTCATGCTCGTTAAAGCATTTGAAGAAAACATCTGTTGAACAATAGTTTATCTCTTTTTCAGTCTCATCAGACTACTTTACGAAAAAGGAATTGAGAGAGTTCTCTTTTAAGTGTTTTTCCAGACTCTATAATCATGAAAAACCTTTGAGTTTTCTATCTTTGGACTCATTAAACAAACATCGACAGGCCCATATGAGATTGAACCCTTAATTATTCTAGTTCGTTAAACAAAAGAAGAGGAACTTACCGAAGGTGAGTTATATCGAGCATGTGTTACCCTCCTCGAGCTTGTTAAATTAAAAATAGGTACTCATCTATCTAGATGGGGGAAAAAATTGAAAGAAGCAAGCCAAGCAGTTTTTAAGAACATTGTTAGTAACTCTTAGAGCCGCCCTTGAACACGATACTTTGTCTTTGCGCACATCTTAATCCGCTGAACCTCTACACTGAACCAATCCTCTAATTGTTTCTTACTCCTTTGGGTCACCTGTTGAAAGTCACAGTATCCACTGCATTATCGTGTTTTGGTCCATGTCATGTTTCTGTTGTTGTGCCTCAATGTTCAAGGGAAGTATCTACCTCGAGAGTCAACCATCACAAATATCTTGTCTCAATACCCGTGTCAGTCCATGTTCATTTGATCTACCAATTACATCTATGTGTCTTTTTCGTGTCGTTGATGGGGGATACATCAAGGCCCTCCTTCGACGTGTCTATTCTTGTCGACTTCAACACATTATCCAGGAACTAGACTTAGAAACCAATTAGTACTTTGGGACCTAAATGCTTCAATGGCAGGCCTCCTCACGTTTGATAATGGGTTTACATCATTGACCTATGATTGGATGATTCCACGGATGTTCGACTTCAGCTCATCCATTCACATTCGTTGGAATGTACTAGAGTACCTTGGGAATCATTGACATCAATGGTGATTTCCCTCGCTCTTGTTAACGGTTTACATTATTGACCAGTAATCAAGTGGTTTCTTCCATGTTAGACATCAGGAAATCTATTAACGTGGTTAGATTTGTACTACATCGGGATCGGTAAGAAGACCTTGGTTTGAGTGATCACTCTGATATGTACTTTTCCCAGGTTGCGACGGAGTTTCTCTTAAACAATGACACATATACACTCACATAGATCCACTTTGTATTGGCCGTGGCTATGTCTTGTCATCTCATAGATCCACTGTGTATTCTTTGTGGCTATGATCAATTCAGGTCATAGGAGTATATATCCACACTGTATCCTCTGTGGCTATACCTTTTATCAATATAATTATGGATCCACAGTGTATTTTATGGCGGCCATATCTTGCAAGTCTTTATCACCCAAGCATAGGTATGCCTACCTTGGGTTTGAAACATGTCATAATATTTGTTGGATGTTTTTGTGCATCTTCTATCAAGTTCTCTGCATCTATACCCTTGCTTTAAATATTTGTAAAGTGTTTCGGCCATCATTCTCTCTTCTGACCTCACACTTTAGGGAGAATTCTGTTACACATGAAATTTTCACACCTAGGTACTTCTCCCTAAGTGTCGTAAAGTGTCATATAAGTGTCTCATACACCTTGACACTAGAAAAAGAGATAAACTAAGAGTCTAGCTCTCAAGAGGAGGTCTACCTGTCCACAGGGAGATTTTCCTACAACAAGGAGGAATAAGTCTATTCAGAGGGAAGCTGGTAAGTTTATGTGGGAGGCTTGCTCAGATATCTACGACTATCAATGGAACTTCGACAAAGGAATATTTTGAGATTATCAAATGTATTGAAAACAGCGCCACGTTTACCATGTTACTATGGAAACCTTGGATTGAAAGAGATCATGCCAGATGGAAAGAAGAAGAAGAAGAAGCATCGGAACAGAAAAAACAAGACTTAAAATATTTCATGACCAGAAGGATCGCTCAATTGATTAAAGAACAGGAAAATGGATCAAATTTATTTGACCCTAGAGACTCTGATGTCGAAGTTGCAAGACCACTAGAATACCCTTAAAAGACTAAAGAGGCAAAAGAGATGTTAACCCTGAAATATTCCCAACAGTGTGTAGTAACTATATCTAAAGAAGATAAGAATCAGAATGGAAAGAAGAATACTGAGACAAAGCTCACTGGAAAGAAAGCTAGGAAGCTAAGTAGGAAGAGGGATAAGATTGAAAAATTACAGGAGGTTCCAAAGGGAGCCTCGCAGAAGGAAAATTTGCAGAATTTGAGCTTCGTTGAGATATCAGAACAGCGGCATAGGTCACTTCGTTGTGGCAAAGAAATATAGTCGTTGGGGATGATATATCCACTCGACTGATGCTCCGAACGGCTGGAAAAACATTTATGGCTCACCACCTGACCGTTGGATTGCGTCATAATGGACAGAACAAGAGTTAATGAAACCTCATACTCATTGCAAGAAATTCGTTGTTGAGTTTCCTATTTACCCCATTGCGCCATGCATGAAGAACATTTTTGCCAAATCAAGAATTTGAGCTCGCAACCTTGGTTAAGATTTCTTAGTGATCATTACACCCTTACTTTCCATCTTATTGTCGTGTCTACATTACTTCGTGAACCCGATATTATTAACCCTGAGCACGTATGTTCGAGGAGCTTAGCGCACTTGAAGAATCTGTGAAGGAAGTACTCATTGATATCAGGACTGAGAAAGTCATGTCGGAAAGAAGGATGTCTGTAGGTGTGAAATAATCATCAACAGGAGGATTCCAAGCTTCTCCATCGGCTTCTCATGGAGCAGGAACTTCCAGAATCACGACAGAGACGAGAATGAAGCATAGAGACGATATCATGAATCCTAATTTGATTCCAAGCATCTTACCTACATATATACCTCCTCTAAGCGGTGCAGTGAACATAGATAGTGTGCCTAGATATTTTGACTATGCCTTGGTCACGGCGTACCTATCCAAAGGGATACACGTATTTTTCACAAACCAGGATAAGATAGCAGCACTGAAGTTTAGTGACTTCAAACTTGGAGACCGTAAAGCTTACAGTATGCTTGCCCCGCATAAGTATCTGACGAATACAAAGGCAAAGAATTCAAAGATTATCTGCCACCCTTGGACCCATAACCTCATGAAGTCCACATTGTTGAATGTTATGAATATCCCACACTTTGGCAGACACCAGGAGGTGAATGAATGTGTCAAGTTATTGCTATCTTGTTACCATGGAGGTTACTTATTGTTAAACCACTGCATAACAGTGGATCTGATGTTAATCAATCAGATCACAAGCTTAAGCATGCAAGGCTTTGACCCACAGGATTTTTATGCTGGAAAAACCACGGACAGAGCATTAGCACAGAAGATTAAATAAATGTATGGTGATGTTGAGAAAGGAACATGAGGCTACAAGGTAGCCTCTATCCAGAACGGCATAGTGCACCTATCCTGTCAACTAATTGCTAGGAAATTAGTTCGCAAGAACCAACCCACCCAAGTGACCAGATTTGTAGTTGACCTCATAGGGAAGTGCGCGGAGGGTGTATAGATGAATTGGGCACAGTACCTTGTAAACCAGCTAGAGCTTGATTGCAGGGAAGCACAGGACCAAGGGTATGAGTTTCATTTTAGATGGCTTCTCATACTGATCGCATTCATTGCATGGGAAATGCTGGAAGGTGAGACCTTCCCAGACATCGAACCCTTTGAACCTTTGGCTGCAAAGTTTAGTACCCTATGGTACTCAAACAATATGAATAAAAAATGGCAGTCAAATGTCATGTTTCATTCATATTATAATCAGTTGAAAGTAGTTATCCAGTCTACATCTCACATCACTCTGAACACCCTCTGCAGGTTTCGGCCCCTGATGAAGTTCAGCGCAAAAAAACACTTTCTCTACATCACAGTGCGCGCTGACGAGCACAAGCAGCAGTTACAGGCATATTATATATTAACAGAAGAATATTTGGAGGAGATCACAAAGAGATGGTCGGTGGGCCTCCTTGTTCCAACTATCCCTATGGACATCTCTAATGTAGATAGTCCAGAAACTGTGCAGGATCTACCCGGACCTAGCATGTGATAGAAGATCAGTGAAGTGCAATACTTAAGTATTGCCTCATTGAAGACTTCTTCCATCACACCAAAGCAAGAGGGTGATGATGAAGAGTTAGAAGAAGTTGAATAGAAGCGCAGAGACAAAGAGAAGCTTTTGAATAAGAGGAAGGGCTCACCTCAGAAACCTTCTTTCCAGAAGAATTCCAAAGCTCCCGTGACTAAGTTGTAGACCACACTGACCCCAGACGACTTCAAATTCATTTTTGCAGCCCTAAAAGGTGTCGTGTTGGAGATAGTAGAGACACAGGAGGTGAAGAAGGAGAATATGTGTAATCATATCGATATTGAACTCCAAGGGGTGCATCAGGCACTACAGTCTAGCCGCGCAGTCTCCACTGTACCTCTGACAATAGGAACACCAGAACCAGGGGATGAGCCATCTCAACTCCACTGGATTACTGATACAGTCGAATCTCTCCTTCGACGGGCTCAAGAAGAAATAGCGCAAGCCACTCAAGCGTTAACACAGGTATAGGGAGTTCTTATGGAGCAGCGCAGTACGTCAGAATAAGAAAAGATTTATGTCCAAGCAAAATGGGATGCAAAGAAATCCAAGCTATAGCAAAGCCAGGAACATTTTCTCACAGAGAAACTTGAGATAAAGGAACTGGTCAACAGAGCACTTCACTCTGTGACCGTTGTCGAAGTACAAACAGAAGAACGGGTTCCACAGCAAGTGACACAACTGGAAGGAGTAATTCATAAGCTCCAACAGCGCATTGCAGATCTAGAGCTTCGTGCAGTACCTGAGACCCTGTAGGAGATCAGAGACCAAAGAGAAATAAATGTCTGCAATGCAGTTGACAGACTGAAAGCTCTTGCCTTGGAGTGCAAGCAGCTAAGTAGCTGCGCCAGACATATGAGAACCTCACCGAAAACCCAGAGTTATATAAATTGGATTTGCAACTCCAGGAGGTGAAGTATGAAGATGAAAAGCTACAGACACAGCTAAAGGCCCTATCACCCATAGAAAGAATGAAGAGATCTCACGAGCAGCTCACGGTCCAACAGTAGATCCATACGATCCAGAAAAAAGTGATGTACATGATTCAATGACTTCAACCATGCAAGATAAGGCATGTCAGTTGTTCACAGAGGTTGAAAGTCGAGGAGCAGAGCTAGAACAGGTTGTGAGTGCAGTAGAACAGCGCCTAGAGGTACCCGTCAATGACGCACTCATCCAGGAGTTTTTTGAACAAGAGGTCATAGCACAACATTAGGTCGAAGCAACTTGAGGCATTCGAGGTAGAATTGATTAGACTAGAGTGACTCAAGATGAGTCACAGGTGAGTGTTGGGGGCCTATTATCCCTTGACCAAGTTTTTGGAGATACTTGGTCATGTTTGACCATTTTTGGGACTTCGATAGTCTGTCAAATATGGAGCACCAAACGAAGCGGAGATTGCAGAATCTCGACCAACTTTTGGGTCCCTTTTGGGTTTTGGGGAATATGTAATGGGAAAGTGATGTTGGCCCGTGGGTTTACCCATGCTTAGGCCCACTTTTGTAATGTATAAATAGATATCTAGGCATCTATTTGAGGATATAGGGATGTATCTGATGTAATCTAAGTGCTAATAGATTTTGTAAGTGCTCTGTGCATGACTGTAAAAGGCTTGCAGAGCTAAGTGCAAGTCATTGTAAGGAGTTGTGGAAGAATTTGTTCTCTAGTGCAAGGAAGAAGGATCTAGCGAGTTGTGCAGATCTTCTATCCTATGCGAAGAAGGTTTTTGGTGGCTCTGTGTTGTAACCAATTGAAGACGCAATAAAGAAGAATATTTGGTGGATGTAGCCCCAGGGTGGGGGTGAACCACATAAATTTGTGTGTTATGCTTTGTGCTTCGACTTGATGTGTTTATCCCATCTATTGATTTGATATATTTAGATAGATTTACTTATGTTGTGTTCTTCTTAGAGGTGTGTGAATGTTATATCTGATATGTATGAAGATGCTTAGTGCTGATCTACCAGATTTGACCTATTTTACTATTGCTAAGTGTTGAAATACCTTAGATATAAGTGAATGTTGCTATGCTCTATCCTATCTGCAAAGTATAATAAGGGTTGAATATTTTCGAATGATCTATGATAAGTACTTTGTAAATGATATAATCACAGATCTGTGTCCCATCTAAGGTTGCAGACACTTGAGTTTTGCAACCACCCCTGCCTCTACCTTAGGTGAGACTTCATCTGCTTCCCAGGTGTTTCCAAAAGGGCTGGTAGTTAGGGATTTTTTGGTGCGCTCTTGAGAGTTGAACCCTAGGCCTGCCTCTGTGCCAACAATTGGAGTGTTGTTGAGGATTGGTTGGTTGGAGTGTTGTTGAGGTTTGGTACCTTGGTCTAGGCCATGTTGATGTGGAAGGTCTTCTCAATCAAAAGATAAGTACAATTCTCTATTTATTGTATGTTGTGTATCTTGTATATAGGTTATAATGTTATTAGAATTGCATGTTTATGCATATATATACATTGCATATATGCTTGCATTGTCGGCATCCATGATGGTGCATAATGTGTTTCATGTTTCATTGTTTAAGAAATATATACATGATGCTAATCATGTAATCGATTGGAATGTGATTCAGGTGAAGCAAGAAGGCGTCTTACAAGTGCATATGGTGCGCATATTGGATTAGAAAAGAAAGCAGCTTCGAAATTGAGGCATAGGTCTTGTAAAGGTCCAATGGACCTGGTACAGTCCTCAGGACGTGACATGGGAGCATGAGGATGCTATGCGGGCAGAATACCCGCATCTTTTTTAATATTTTGGAAAACTTGTTGATAATGTGTAAGTAAGTTGCATTGAGGACAGTGCAAAAATAAGGGGAGGGGATTGTAATACCCCAAGGATGAGTGCTAGTTATATCTATGTATTGTAAACATGTTTTGTAGGCTAGTTAGACGAGTGTTGATAAGCTGGTGGGATTATGTATTTATTAGGCTGGAGATCCTAAGTGTTAAAGGTCAGGAGCCTGTTTTTGTAGATGCAGTTATGCAGAACATTAATAAATATTAAGCATCATTGAGTGCAGACCGACCACGAAGAAAGAGTGATGGGGAACTAAGATTCCACAAGGTTGGGTAAGGGAGGAGGCTAGGTGTGTGGGCCTAGGGGCTAAGCTAGAGGACTTACCTCTAAAGGGGATAATAATTTATTATTATTTCCTGAAGGCTAACGTGGACATGTTGAGTGTTGTCCTAAGTTCTTTTAAAGGGAACATGTGCTAAGTGGAACTCATGTAGATCCAAGAAGACATGTTTCTACCTAGGTGCATGCAGTTAAAATATGTAGTGCCAGCCGTGTTGGGGGTTTGCGGGTCATTCTTCCATCCTCCACCTGAGTTCGTTGGGATGCCCGTTTGAACCCATTTTTCCTCTGCACTCACCTCTGTGTTTTTTCCTCTGGTCATGCATAATAAACTCAGTGAGAACTTGTAGACTGAGTTGTGTCTTCTATGAAGCCCAAGAATCCTATATATGTTTGTGTTGTGTGTGTCATAGATGTTGGCGGTTGCGGCCACGTAGTTCCTGGACTGAGTGTGGCTTGTTGCCTTCTATTTTCCTGAGTTGTATTGACCAATGGTTGTTGTCCTCACCTTGTGGGAATTGAATTGAAACTGGTTGAAGAAGCTAGTTGTTGGGCCCATGGATGAAGAGGCAAGTTTTCAAGCCTATGAGTTGCTCTCTCTAGGTGAGAGAGTTTGTTGGGAATTAGTTTTCTCCTAGAGAGAGTCCAGCACCAGCTACAAAGCTTTGAGAATTCCTTATTCGGCCTGTTGTCGAGACCCTGAGAGGGAGGTGAAGCAGTCGATGGACTGTGTGACAGTGAAGGTGTATACTCCCGGGTGGAACAAGCATGTGGTGAATGAGACTCCATGAGTAGTGGGCGTAAGAAGGCTCCTGGAGAGAATCCTTCTGGTTGCATTGTGCAGTTTAATATAACCTCGGACTAGTCTAGGATTCCCTTTCCCTAGGTGGAGCTTAGTCCCAGCTCGGGGTGACCCACTGCTGAGCATGATGAGCAGCGTGGTCTATGGTTGGGACGTTCATGGACGGTCTGCAAGTAGTTGGTGGATTTACTCTAGCTAAAAGATAAGTATCGATATGTGCTTAATTTATACATTATGCATGTTTTTGCTACTAACGCTTGAATGTTATCATGTGTTATGTTGCAAGTGGATTTACTGTTAATCTTGTTTGAATCTAAATGGTAACAGTAACTCTGTGTTAAGTGTTTAATTTTGATTAAAATGCATCTTATATATATTTATATGTGAATGTTTCATAGTGGTAGCATTACCCGGTCTCTGTGGAAGGTCGGGGATGCTACAGTTTGGTATCGCAGCTAAGTCAGAGCTAAGTAGTGGCATTGCCCAGGCCGATTGATGGTTGGGGATGCTACACGCAGCCTATCCAATGTCATCCTGCGTATGTACGCAACTTTTACCAATGTCACATGCGTATGCTTCAGTAGATGACACACTTCAGCTTCCCTTAAGGCTTCCATTCTGCTCTGATTGTTTAGTCTTCTTCACCCACTTCTGAAGGTGTCCCTGCTTCTCAGAACTTGAGCTCTGAGCTTCCATATTTTCAAAGATGTATCCCTTCCTTACTTCATTCCTTCTTCTAGTAATGCTATATGAAGTCCTCATCATGGACTTTCTTCTTGTGGTCCAGCAATCCTAGGATTTGTGGCCAAATCCACTACAGCTGTAGCATCTCATGTTGCGACAGTGAACATCAATGTGTCCTACTTGATCACATCTCCAACACCTTATGGTGTTATAAAATCTTCCATTATTTCTCCTTGTATAATATCTTCATTCCAAAGCTTTGTGACCATATTCATTACATGAATAACATTGACCATGAAAATACTTTCATACCTTTGCTTTGGTGTCCATCTTCTTTGAGTTGTAAAGATGGCTTCTTGATGTCTTCCTTGCTTTGTTCTTTTGAAATTTTCCTTTCCTTGTGTAGATGGTTGACTTGCAACATTATCTTCATCCTTTGAGAGTGAGGAACTTGCCTCATGCTTCTTTGAGGTGCTTTCTTCAGCATGTGTAGCTTCTCCCTTGTATCCAAGACATGATTTATCATTTGGTGATCTTTGACTTTCCAAGATATCATTCAATATTTGTGAGCTATTCAAGAATTTGTTTGACTTCTCTACTTTCTTTAGAAGATAAAGAACTTTAGCTTCTAACTTATGACATGACTCTTCCTTTTCATTTATTTGATTCCTCAATAGTTCCTCTACCCTTTTGGATTCTTCAATTTGGGTCTTGAGATGGACAATAATTTCAAAACTTTTTCTAATCTCATCATCTACCTTCTTGTATTATTTTTCATTCTTTAGTCTTGTGATCTCTTCTTCCTTTTCATCTAATTTAGTCTTATTACTCTCTTTTTGTTCCTTGAGCATTTCCTTTAACTTCAAGATGTGCTTTTGACTCTTCTTAAGAAACTTTTTAGTGTTATCTGAAAGATAGCTATAGTCTATATAATAGTGGTCATTGCTATATTCATATAGACCTCTTTCAACTTTCTCTTTAAGCTCTAATAGTTTTTCTTCTACTTCTTCCATGGGATAACAATCAAATGATTCTATACAAACTATTTATGTATTTTATTCTTCACTTGTAGAGAAATATTCAACATCTTCAAATTTTGAATTATTGCAATCAAGGGTGTGTGGAGATTCTTTACCTTCATTTGAAATGTCTTCAAGATATTACTTTTTTCCAACATCATCACATGATTCTTTTCCTTCATTCGAATTGTTGCCAACATCATCACATGATTCTTTGCCTTCATTTGTCTTGATGGAGTTGTCTTCAACATCTTCCTTCTTTCTTTGGTATGTCTCCTCTATCTTTAGCCATAGATACTTGGCGAAAGTGCATTGTCCCATGCTCTCTTTGATAGGGCTTGAAATTCCACTAAGGATGGTCTTGAGAGCCAATGCATCATTCTTCTTTCCTTCTCTTTGAGCTGAAAATTTTGACTTGTTCTTCAAGGAAACTGATCCACCAATGGCTACCTTCCAAATACCCACTCCCATTTCCTTCAAATGTACTCTCATGTCTATTCTCCATGTATAATAATTTTCCTCATCAAGGATTGGAACTTCATCATCCATTTGTGTGTCTATGGATCTCCTTCAAGATTGTTAAGTCTTATAGTGAATGTCTGCTCTAAAACCAATTGTTGGACACACTGACTACACTGAGAGGGGGGGGTGAACAGTGTAGGGCTCTTTTTCCGAGAACTTCCCCTTTTGCAAAAACTCATTAGTTAGCAATCACCATTTACTCATTACTTATTGTTGTCATTTATAATCAATTAAATGTGAACATACATCAACAACATATATCATCAACATATCATCAATAAACCATCACCACAAGAAACACAAAGAACACAAGATGTATGTACATTTTTTCTTTTTATTACGGACTACAATCCTTGGGTTTATCAACAACAACTAAATAGAGTACAACTCTACAAGAGCACCATCTCTATAATGCAAGACTCAGCTTACACCCTTAGCACCAACTGAGATGAGGAAACAATCCTCCACAGATATCAATATGTCAACACGTACGTGACATGTCGGTAGTGCAGCATTCATATGTACGCGACCTACCAGTAGTACAACTTGTGTATGTACGCTACCAATCTATACTACAACCTCCGTATCATATCTGAGCAACTAGGGTTTTCTTTTCATCACACACTCAGATCTTCTGCAGCCTTCAATCACATTCTCTTCTTTCTTTCACTGTCCAATCTGACCCATAACCAATCACAACACATCCAATCTCTCCAACAACTTAATCATGCCTTTCAACCATACAATATGAATTCTACTCAATCATGTATAAGCAATCATCATATTATGGAGATTATATCAGTACTGAATCATAAGAGTGTTTCTCACTCTATCATCCAACACAAACCACATCACAACAGCCACACCAAGAATGCCTTAAGCATTCACAACACAACAAGAAATACTATCCATCAAGACAATAATGTAACCATACCAAAATTTATATGGCAGATATAAGCCCATAGAATGTAGATCTAGAACCTGCTTCAGTATTCAAGAGCATGTCGTCAGCTCAACCACAAGTCTTCATGACTTCATCCATTGTATGTGCCCTGTCCTCATTCAGCCCATGTATGTACGTTCCCTAGCTCACTACATCCCGCGTATACCTCAAAAAACTAGGGTTTCTAAACTTCTGAGACTTTTTCCATCATGATCTCTGACTTGCTGAAACTTTGATGTGTCCATGAGATCCTCCAGATCATCTCTCTCTCAAAATAGATCTTCAATACATTCTCAAGAGATACACAATAGATACATATGATATTTTTATACACAAGAGACCCTTGCCTCTTATTTATACTCTTCAAGTAGCTTCCTTAGAAGCATCTTCTAGGTCACTTAATCCATTTCTAGGTCACTTAACCCATTTCTAGGTCACTTAACCTATTTTCCTCATTTTAGGGTTAACCACTTTCCATAATTAGAAGTTCTCCATTTCTTTATCATTTAAATATTCCTCCTTGACTTTGTCACTTTTATTTACCATTTAAATAATAATTTCTTCTTTGCAAGATCTTTGACTTCTTTGACCTTTGGGGGCTTCAAGCCTACATATGAGGGTCCTTCAACTTCGTAAGGCCATAACTCTCAAACCATGAAGAGTTATGTGACATTCTACATACCACCAGAAATGGCATGACAAGCACTATCCATATAGGATAGTTCCACTCAAAAATTCACTAATCTTCATCTCATTATTCCACATATAAGCATGGGTTCTCCAACCATACTACAAGGATAACTCAACCATAAAGCATCTTCCCATGAGGGATTTCTTCATAAGGGGACCACTTTGGAGTTCATCCATTTGTACACCTTATCAACCATGATAAGACAATAAAGATTCATCTTTACATCAATCCAACAATGCATCATATACTAATGAAACACATCGATCCATCTTCATCTATGCATCATATCAATGACAACTCATTGATCCATATTCATCAATATACTATGATAAGACATGTATACATCAAACCTTTGACCTTTGAAATCATTCAATCATCCTTTGGCATCAACAGATTCCTTGACATCAATCAATCAATCATCCCTTGACAACAATCAATCACTTGACATCAATCCTTATCATCAAGGATAATACATATTACATTAGTATGATATGACAATACATTGTTCATCTGACATCAATCATCAATCAATCAATCCTTTGTCATAAATCAATTCCTTGACATCAATCAATCACTTGAAATCAATCCTTTGGCATCAATCAATCACTTGACATCAATTAATTAAACCTTTGGCATCAATGACAACCTGATCCAACATGTTTGAGTTTCTCACTTAGTTCCAATCACCTTCTTTAAGTAGAGAACATGAAAAATAGGATGGATCTTAGAATGACTGGGAAAAGCTAACTGATAGTCCACCTATCCCACATGCTTGAGAATGGTATAAGGACCATAAAATTTGGGTGCCAGTTTCTGACAATGGTTAGTCTTGAGGGAATTTTGTTTGTAAGGTTGCAGTAGAAGAAACACATGATCCCCTTCTGAAAATTAATGTTCAGATCGACCTTGATCTACTTGTTGATTCATGTGATTCTCATCCATGACCAAATTCTCTTTGAGGGTATGGAAAATAGCCTTTCAAACTGTAAGTGTTTGGCCAACCGCCTGGACCTTCGAGACACCTAGAAAATATGAGAGAAATGAAGGTGGATTTTGTCCATATACCGCTTCAAAAGGAGTCATGCATGTAGTTGTATGGTACGAAGTGTTGTACCATCATTCATCTAGTGGTAACCATTGAGCCCACTGATTCTGCCTTTCTGATGCAAAACACCTCAAATATGTTTCCAAACATTTCTTAACAACTTCATCTTGACCATCATTATGGGGATGATAAGTTGTGTTGAGATGAAATTGGGTGCCTTGTAGTTTGAACATTTCTTGCCAAAAATTGTTGGTGAAAGTTGGATCGCGATCAGAAACAATAGAATGTGGCATGCCATGAAGCTTGAAGACCTGATCCATGAAAATTTGAGCCAAATTGGATGTTGTAAATGGGTGTTGAAGACCACAAAAATGAGCATACTTGGAAAGATGATCAACTACCACCATGATGACTGATTTATTTCCCGATTTAGGTAAGCCTACAATAAAATCCATAGAGATATCCCACTAAATAGCAAGTGGAATCAGAAGAGGTTGTAGTGTGCCAGAATATTTGACTATTTTTCCCTTGTTGCATTGAAACACATCACATTCAACACAAAATTATGAACATCTTGTTTCATACCCTCCCAGAAAAAAAGAACATTTGACCCAGTCATAGGTTTTGGTAAACCCTGAGTGCCCATATGTGGGTGTAGCATGAAGCTTAGAAAGTACTGTGGATTTAAGTTTTGACTGTTTACTTAAATACAAACATCCTTTGTATCGAAGCTCTTATTGAGCCAAGAGTACCCTGGGGAAACTGGAGAATTGGACTGAAATTGTTGTATCAGATGCAACATTTTGGGATCGTGTAGCCATTCCTGGCGAACATCTTGGAGCCAATCTGGTATAATGAAAGAGAGAGAAAAAAGGGACCCTTCATCTTCATATTTTCTAGAAAGTGCATAAGCAACCACATTATCTCTTCCTTTCTTGTAAATGATATCATAATCATATCCAAATAGCTTAGTCACCCATTTTTGTTTCTCGAGAGAGGAAAGGCATTGTTCCAAAAAATACTTGAGGCTTTCATGATTTGTCTTAATTTGGAATCATTTCCCCAATAGATAAGGGAGCCAAAGATCAATTGATCAAAATGGCCAACATTTCCTTTTCATAGATTGATTTTCCCAAATTTATCTCAGACAATTGTTTGTTAGTAAAGGCCAAAGGTCAACCCTCTTGCATAAGGACATCACCAATTCCTTTCCTGGAAGCATCACATTACAGGACAAAGGTCTTTGTGAAATCAGGAAGGGACAGGACTGGAGTGGTGCACATGGACATATTCAAGGTTTGAAAATCCTGAGAAGTTGTTGGAGTCCAAGTGAAATAATTCTTTTTAAGGAGTGTAGTGAGAGGTGCCGCAATATTTCCATAATTCTTAACAAACTTGCGATAATAACCTGTTAAACCCACAAATCCCCACAAGATTTTGAGATTCTTTGGGTGAGGCCAATCTTGCATAGCTTCAATCTTTTCAGAATCCACCCTGACATCGGCCTTGCCAACAAGATGACCCAAGTACTCGACTTTCGAGGCACCAAAAGCACATTTAGATTGTTTGAGGAAAATTTGGTGCTGAGAGAGTAGATGAAGAACTCCATCCACATGAGAAAGATGAGTTGTCTAGGTTTTATTGTAGATGAGGATATCATCAAAGAAAACTAAGACAAAATGACGAAGAAAAGGATGGAAGACATGATTCATGAGGCTCTGGAAAGTGGAGGGATAATTACACAGGCCAAAGGGCATGACCAAAAACTCATAGTGGCCCTCATGATTTCTAAAGGAAGTATTAGGAATTTTTTCCTCTTTCATACGGATCTGGTGGTAGCCAGAACAAAGATCAAGTTTAGTACAGAATTGAGCGCCACTTAATTCATCCAAAAGGTCATCAATGATAGGAATGGGAAATTTGTCTTTAATGGTGAGTTTGTTGAGGGCACGGAAGTTAGGACACATGCGGAAAGAGCCTTATTTATTAAGGACCATGACCACAGGAGAAGAGTAGGGGCTCATACTAGGGCGGATAACACCTACGTTGACCAGTTCTTGAATTATTTTCTCAATTTCATATTTTTGGGAAAAGGGGTGAGGATAGGGATGGATATTTGGAGGAAGGCTTCCTGGGACAAGGGGAATGGAATGATCATGAACACCATGGGAAGGAGGGAGTGCCTGGGGAGTAGAAAAAACCACTTGATGTTTAGAGAGGATGGATTGGAGGTCCTACGACACATAGGGTGTCTCAGATGCTTGTATGGCATGGAGTTGGGAAATAATGCTAGAATGACCTTTTTCGAGTAGCTTTTCCATGCGATGGGAACTAATGATCTCTAGGGAACCGACAGTGATGCCTTGGAAATTATATTGTTGGCCCTCCTAGTTGAATTGCATGGTTAATTCCTTAAAATCCATGAGAATGGGACCCAAAGTCCTTAGCCATTCTGCACCCAACACAATGTCACAACCGCCCATGTTGATAGCAAACATATGAGATTTCGGGTGGTATTCACCAAGTTGAAGATGCACATTTTCACAACGCCCTCCACATTTCATGGACCCACCATTTGCAATCATGATTTGGAAATTATTGACCACACGGATATAGCAATAAGTTTCTTGGGAAATGCGGCAATGAATAAAATTATGGGTGCTTCCACTATCAACAAGAACGATGACCTTCCTATGCTTGATGTAACTAATTATATTGAGGGTTTGGGGAGCATAGAATCTAGTGAGAGCATTTAGGGAAATGACCGGTTCTACTTCGGGAGGGTCTGAGGGAGGGGTTATGTCAGTGGTTTCAGGTGACACAGACAAAAGGGGAGCCTCAACATCCTCTTCTGAAACATCCTCTGAGATGGACATAAAAATATTTTGTTCCTTACACTTGTGTCCCGGAAAATATTTGTCATCACAATTATAACAAAGGCCTTTGAGTTGGCATTCATCCATTTCGACCCTGGTTAATTTCTGGATATTTAGTGGAGTAGGAGGAGTGGGACTTATGGGTTTAGTGCAAGGTATAAAGGAGGGTTTTATGTTTTGAGAAGATACAATTTGTTGTGCTTCCTTATCTCTTTTAGTAGCATCCACCCAACTCTGAGGCTGAGCCATGAGGACATGAGCACAAATATCATCCTTGAGGCCACTGATAAAAAATTATCGGAAAAAATAATCAAACATGCCCTCTGTACAAAAATCCAGTCTCTCAAAAGAAGTTATAAAGTCTTCCACAGTGCCAGATTGTTTAAAATTTGTTAGACGGACTAAATGGTTGGTGTCGGTGTCAAAGCATTCATAAAGATCTGTCTCAAAGTGTGTCCAAGCCACATACCCTTGGTGGGAATTTTTTCTCCATTGCCACCATTTCCAAAGTTCTTGATCTAGATGGAGAACACCATACTGGAGTTTTGCCAACTCATCTGTAATGCCATACAAAGAGAAATAATTTTTCATTTGATTTTCCCAGCCAGTGGGATCCAATCCATCAAATTTGGTCACATACAAATGCAGAAGGTGTAGGTCACGCTGAAAGTGATGGGGCTAAAAATTCTGGGAATGAGAGGAAGTTTCACCTTCGGTATGAAAAGGTGGGTCAGATACAGGAAGATCTGTAGGGATATGCAGCTTGGTGTTGATCACCGTAGTGACAGATTCAAGTTGGGTAGTAATGTCTTGTTTGAGATCTTCTTTGAGTTCCTTGATTGAGGCGGCAATGGGGGAATGCATATTTTGATTGATGGTGGAAATATTGGCACTGATTTGTTTCACTTCTTGTTGGGTTTCTGTGAAATTAGACTGCAAGGTAGTGAAGTGAGATTCCAAGTCTTGGCTACGGGTATGGGCCATGATGACGAGGGAACACAAAAAGGGGCGGGTGGGACCACACAGAAAATGGGTTATGGGTGAAGTGTATCACAACGATTAGGGTGACAAGTGGAATTCAATGGGTAAAGTAGAAATAAGGGTGTTGGAAGGGGTTCGGGTCCACAAGAAAAAAAAAATTGCTAAAAAATGATAGGTATGACTGCGATAAGGGAGAAGAGAGAAATCCAATGGAATAGGTCTCAAAAATGGTGCCAACGGGATCCATAATTTATTTTTATTTTTATTTTTACTCATGCGGAGTTATACGCCGATCTCAAGAATACTGCAATGATGAAATGCCCAAATGCTTAACAGGAAGAAATGTGTAGAAATTTTGCAACTTGAATGCAGGAGACATAGTTGTGCCACAATAGATCTGGTCTTTCTTTCTTTTTTTCCGTCCCA